>JAPYZP010000090.1:0-55584 GCA_030522985.1 Torymus sinensis | reverse complement strand
AAGGTTCTCCTGAGTATTGCGGTCGTGCCTATTATGTAAAAACGAAGTTTTTACATAGGGAGAGGGCGGGCGACGAGCGAAGCGAGGAGCAGGTGAAAGAGGGGGATGGCGTGCCGAAGGCACGCTGGGGGGCACAGCCCCCCTAGTTAAATTTGAATTATATTTTACGTAATTTAAAAAAATGTAATGGTTTCTGTTATCTTCATCAGTATTAAGATCAAGTAGTATAGAACAAGTAGTAAAACAATGATATATTCAGACATTTTTGTTTTTGCGGCATTCTAATAGTTAAATTTCGTTGAGCAATTCAATGTATAGCTTAAAACAACGTAGTGGTTCCAGTTATCTTCATCAGTATTGAGATCAAGGAGTTATAGAATAAGTAGTAAAACAATGATATGTTCAGACATTTTCATTTTTATCAGCATTCTATAATAGTTAAATTTCATTAAGAAATTCAAAGTATAGCTTAAAACAACGTAGTGGTTCCAGTTATCTTCAATAGTATTGAGATCAAGTAGTTATAGAACAAGTAGCAAAACAATGATATGTTCAGGCAGTTTGGTTTTTATATAGGCATTCATATAGTTAAATTTCGTTAAGAAATTCAATGTATACCAATTCATGCAATTCCTTTATTGCGTACAGTTTATTGCCAGCACAAATAGGATGTAATTTACTGCCTGAGTCGCTGCCGAACTTCTCGTTAATATTTCGCGATTCAATATCTGTTTATTTTTGCGGAGTCTCCCCGATTCGCGTGCATATAGATCGTCGGCGCGAGCTCTCATAAAATTTGTAAATTTATACCGGAAGAAGCGGGGGCGGGGGCCACGTTTCTTCTTTCCTCTGCTTCCCTCCCATCTCATATCAGCTCGAGTATCTGGATAAAATCGCGGGCGTTCGCTGCGCGCCGAGCCGAAATTTTCATTCTCCCTCTCACTCGTGCCCCCGACACACTGCCTTGTAGGTAGAACGAGAGGAGTCTTTGCGGAATAAAAGCGTTTTTTTCCTCCTAGGCGCGGTGTGACGGTGATGAGTCTATATAGCGCGGCGGCAATCGACGGGCAAATTTATCGGATGAAGATAAAGCCACTCGGCCGCGAAATGGACTGACAAGCGATTCCCATTTTCTCGCGTATTTCTCTCCTTCTTTCTCTTAGCGAGGCTCTGCAAGAGTTTCATCGGCGCGAGAAAGCCGCGAGGAATTGCGCCGGCAATGCCATCGCTGCCGACTGCGTTCTTCGTCGTCCCCGTCGTACGTCGCATCCCTTATCTTCTCCCTTGTATCGCCGCCGATCGAATAATACCGCGAGGATAATCTGTCGGCCGACAACGAGATACTCGATTTTCCGTTTTGCCTTGTATTTCTTTTCTGTCTCTGTGTGCTTCGCCCTTTTCTCATTTGCTCTTTACCATTGCTTCGTTCCTGTTGTCTTCGTCCGGACTTGCGGAAATTTCACCAGCGGGATAAGCCTGTGAACGAGGCCGGAAGGGATTTAAGAAATCTAGGGAATCGGCAAATTGATTTCCTGAATGAAACTGCTGATGTGGTGCGGAGCTGTTGCAGAAGAGACGTTAGACCTATAGGTAGAAAAACGACCTACTTCGAAGGTGTTTAATGCAATATTTTTGTAGGAACCCTTTTTTATGATACATACGACGTTTCGGCAATTAATTATGTTAAATTATATGTTTGTAGAACAATAGAAATAATAATTAGAATAATAATGTTTGTAATGTTTCGTTTTAAGTGAATTTTAAAAATAACACTAAATTTGCCTTGAGGACTATCTATTCTCTATCTAGAACCATTTTTATGATACATACGACGTTTCGGTAATTAATTATGTTAAATTATATGTTTGTAGAACAATAGAAATAGTAATTAGAATAATAATGTTTGTAATGTTTCGTTTTAAGTGAATTTTAAAAATAACATTAAATTTGCCTTGAGGACTATCTATTTCATAACTTCGTTGATTGGAAAAGAATGTCAAATTGTATATTAAACATTCTTACGTCTGTAAACATATTTGTTTAATTAGTGAACTTTATCAAATGTTTCATTTTGTTTATACTTATTACAGTTACAGATTAGTTAAACAATGAATGCTGTTGAATATCAATATAGGTAATCAATTTAATCAATGAATATCAAATAATACATTTACTACAATTTGAGTTGTAATTATAAAAATTAAATGTAGTAATCTCCCTGCGATAAACTATTGAAAGAACTATTGGAGAAGCGATAAGTAAAATAAAAAATTATGCAATTATCAATCTAAAAGTTGCTTGATAATTAAAGGACTCTTATTTTTGTGAATTATTTAGCTTTTATTTCTAATTAACTAAAACACTTTTTAATTTGTATTATGGAGCAATTTTATTAAGTGGTTTAGCTCATCATTTGTAATGACTGCGTAGATTAAACCCCGATGCTGTACTTTTACATAATCGATTTCCATCATGCAAAACTATTTTTAGTTCTCATATTTACGTAGCTAGGTAATATACATAAGCTTAACAATTGTTTAATAAGAAGCAATTTAATAATTATGTTTCGTTAAATATGACATTTAAACCTAACATTTAAACCTAAACTTTATGATAAAATTGTCATCTTCATCTAATAATACACAAATATGAGTGCTATATTCATAATATCAACAATTGAAACTTTCTGTATATTATTAGTCACAACTAATGTTGTTATAAATCCAAATCAAAATAACTGGTTAAATAATTTAATACTATTTATTAAAAAAGATCCTAACTTAAACAGAATAGTGTTATTAATAAACAGCACAACAGAAGTTGTACCACAGTATTATATAAAATTATGCGAGCAATTTGTGCAGGAAATTCCTTCTTTTGTTTTGGATGTCAATAATTATACAAAAATATTTGAAAATGAGAAGTTATTAAACATTTTTTCTGACAAATTTCACAATCAGGCTGCTATTTATTTATTTATGATACCAAGTAGTAGCGATAGTATTCTAGAACAACTTAAAAACTCTATTACGTTTATGATTAATTATGGCCCTGATACTATGAGACCATATTGTTTATTAATTTCGATGGATGTAATAACGCGTAAAGAAGTTGAAGAATTCTTTCGTTTTAGTTGGTCACAACAGTTTTTAAACATAGTTGTCATACAATTGATGCGCCAACTAATAATTAATAGTAACTTTTTAAGTGAAAATGTTGAAAATATAAGAGTATTTGTACATGACTTCAATCCTTTTATAGAAACCTACACAAGTAATATTTTCTCACCTTCCATAAATTGGTTTCCAGAAAAATTGCATAACCTTCAAGGATACACATTGAATGTCGGTTTCATCGAAGTCGCTCCATACGTAGTTTGCGATGAAAATACCACAGAAAGCAATATTGAGAAGTCTATATATGGATCAGATATTTCCATAACTAAAAATTTAGCACAAAGCATGAACTTTTCAGTGACTATAAAAGTTGCAGATACATTAAATAAAAAGGTAAAGAAGATCTTTAATGCCACAGCAGAAAATGTCATAAGAGCGCTTGATGAAGGATGGTTAGATTTTTCTATAAATTTATTCCCGGTTGCTGGTACTGGTTCTTTGGAAAACTATTCACATGAGTTTAGTACTTTCCTAGAGCCCTTGTCTTTTCATATTATCGTTAAACAGTATGGTGCTTGTAGTATCGATATTTCCAAATTGATAATTATAGGAATTAAAATGGTAGTGATTTTTACTTTCATTCTTCTAATTTCCAAACGATTGTTAAAACTAAATAAACAATATTGGACGATTTTGAATGTTTTCAAAGTTATGATTGGTTCATCGATAAAATTCAAAAGCCAGAAAGTGATTGAGAGGATTTTTTTTCTCGGATTAGTTATAACATCATTTGTGTGTTCTGTAGGAATTTTGGAATTAATGACAAATGTTTACTTTTGTCAGGGAGGTATATCAAGATTTAAGACTTTAAAAGATTTTGATGAATCTAACATAATACCTTCTTTTACGAATGTCACAAAGGACGCCTTAGTCAGAACTAATCTTACAACTATACAAAACATAGCTAAAAAGTCATCATCACTACCTCTTCTAAACGGAGATCACATTTGCTTAATATCTTTGTTAAGTTACGAAACAAGTGTCAATGCATGTATGATCGACCGAATATTTGGAAAACAATTGATGACGTATTTTCAGGATAATGAGAATGGATACTTTTTGACTATTGTTAACGAAAAACTACAACCGGGATGGTCTGCAATGGGAATTTTAAAGACTTCCCCGTACACAAATAGATTCAGCGAAATTCTTAGAAGATTTTTTGAAGCTGGCTTATTTAGAAAATGGTACGACGACAGTATAATTCTTTTTTTACAAAAAAATGGAAAACTAAAAACCATTAGAAATGCTCCTAAAGATTTTGTTTTTAAACTCCTCACTCAGGCGGATACTGCTAATGAGAGCAACAAAAAATTGATTTTGCGTATGATATCTATTTTGATTCTTGGATACAGTATAGGATGCTTGATATTTATTTGTGAATTAGTGTGGGTGTTCTTCTTCAGGAATTTATTGAAAAAGTATTAAAAATGCTTGTTATTAAAAATGTAATTAGAATTTTGAATAAATCATTAAAATTGTTTAACCCCAAGTGTCATACTTATATTAACTAGTTTATCAGTATTGATTTCTCACAGAAGAAGCTTTGTAACAATTTTTTTTTTTATGTTTTCTAGAAGTTTTTTCTTTCACCAACTTCTTCGTTTTTGAACTATTTATTAATTTTTGAAAGTACTAAATAACATATTTTAAATTTGACTTATTTAGTTTGTTTAGTGATCTGATAAACGATTCTATGCAACTAATTAATTCTTAGGGATTAGTACAGGGGTCTTTCAGAAAAAATATAAAATACTTCGAGGTTAAGCAAATATGGTAAAAAGGAAAAATATAATACCGCAAAGAGAGGAGAGCCAAGACAGACGGTCCCGCACAAAAGAGCGATATCAAGTGGGCTATTCGGAATAGAATAGGGGAAAAAGGAGGGGCAGAGGTATATACATAGCATTTGTAAGGGGGACTTACAGCGGTAGAGCCAGAAGTCATACTCGTCCTTAAAGCAGAGCAGCTCGCCGGCGGTCGTCTGATCCTGGTCTCCGAGGGCAATCCTGATTTGCCTCGTCCAGTGCACGGCGATCCCTTCAAGCCGCTTTACCAACTCCTTATCGGCGCCGGCCTCCTCGGCGGTCAGCTCCGCGCCCTCCCGCGGCTGATATATTACGGTTAAGCCGAGCATTTTATACCTCAGATCGGTCAGGTTGCACAGGAAGCTCTGCACGTTCCCGCAGAAATCCTCCTTCACGCATGTTTACTCGTTCAGGAAAGTCAAGTCGGTTTCTCCCTTTTTCGCGATCACATCTTATTTCGCTACTATTCTTCGAAAAGACATTCGTGCTCGCGTCTTCGAGAATCGAAATTGCGCTTCGTTACTCCGAGCGGTATTTATTTATACGTGTATACGGGGAACTCTCGTAAAACGTACGGGGTAGATGCGTAAGAGATTTATAGTGAAACCTTTTGGGCTTTTAAAACTCCTCGGGCGTTATCTACAGGGCAGTTATAAAGTTACTTTGCTGTTTCGAGATTTTAATAACTTGCGAGAGGTATGGATAAAGGTAAAATATTGCTTCATAAAATTAGTTTGCATTTTTCGGATTTTCGAGTGAAAGATTTTTACGATGAAAATTCCATCGGAATCTCATTTATGTCGGAATTTAAACGGAGGCTATTTATGATGTTAAGACAAGGAAAATGCCACCTGTTAAAAGAATATTATTGCTCCAACTATTCTCAATTTATCATTATTAAAACTAGAAGTTAATAAAACGTAGTGGATCAGATGGGATATTACTTTTCTTACGAAAGAAAATACTTCATCGCATTTCGAAAATTGTTATGTTCCCTTGTTATTGATTATGTGAATACCTTTAACTTTTAACAACTTAATAAATTAAAATCACATAAATATAATACTGACACAGTATGCTCGATAAACTGTAAACTCATGTCGAGCAATAATTTGAAGCGATCAATGAATACCGCAACCTCGTCCGTTCGAACCCGAAGCTTCGAATGTGTTTAAAGGAAAATTATGGTAATATTAATTTTATCGGTGGATGGACCACCTCGAGTGAGCTTCGCATGTGCGCATCCGCGAATCCAGCAAGCAAACGGTTACAAATTTTTTGGCAAGTAATATCATCAAGTTAGGTCGCCCCCTTCGCTCCCCTCGATTATGACGGAAGGTCGGAAGTGCGTTCTCGATTGCTGTTATCGTGATTATGTGCCAGTACAAAACTGCGAGATACGGTGCACGCGCTCTTGCGCGAACTGCTTGATAATCTGCTAGCGAGCTGCGAGCTTTTGTGTGCAACTATATTGAAAAGTAATCATTGTATTCTATCATGCAGATTTTTTCCGTTGCCTGAGTTTTCGAATTTCCACGTTATAAGGTAAGTAGGTGTGAATTTATATTCATCAAAAAGTTTTGATTGAAGTTAATTAAAAGTAAACGAAATAACTGTCAAATTTTCAATCGGATTTGTTTCAAAATTATTAGTTTACAATAGAATAATACGTCACGGCAACAGCGGTGCATTTTATGCTAGTTTCAGTCATTATTTACTTAACTCCGGATAATTTACGATCATCGATTTACTAATCAAGTTATCGTTTGTGATTTAAGTGATTTACAGCTTATGCGGTTTTCTATGTACATTGTTCTCTTCCACATACAACGATATTCACGAAAATGTTCGGTTGTAAATTAATAACTAATATTAATTCAAAAATACAAAGTAAATTAAATTATAAAACAAAGAATACCTTGATAAAATAAATAAATACATTATTGATAAATACAAATAGATAAATACATTATTGATTAGAACTAGATGTAACGTTCATTTCGAATATTTTAAATGCCCAAATGATTCAGCTGTTTATAGTTTGGTAAGTTGTTTATATAACATATAGTAAATGTTCATTTTTACAAATGTTATTTTCAACATTGAAAACCGGATAGATTTCGATGAAATGAATACGAATGTCTTTTTGAAATTTATTGTAAAGGATACTATCAGGCCATGTTTTGATTTTTGTGAAAATCGGAGACAACACATTGTTTACAATCATTAAAATGGAAACTTCTACATTATCATTTATAGTACCGAAAAGGACTTTCGATGGAAAATCTTCGGGACTAAATATTTCATAGGCTTTCCTTACAAAATAACTTAATTCATCTACTGGTTCTTTAGGAAAAGATAACTGTGCTGTTAAAATGTCATTTCTAAAAAACAATGTAAGGCAGGGAATTCTCGGGTTTTCGAAAAATTCTCGAATTGTTGTTATGCATTCATCATTCCAATCTTTATGAATTAGTCCACTTAACGTAGTAAAATCTATGACATGATGTACCTGCAAGATGAAGATTAAAATAACATTATTTGCATAGAATAGTAATTTACAAAACATATAAAATCGTCATTCAAACTTAATTTCAGCCAGTTCGGTTATTGCAAACAGTGTAGATTTCAATATTGATTTTAGTGAAATGAAAATAGCACTGCCCTTCAAAAGCTATCAGAGAATAGAAAATATATCGGTGCACCCAAAATAGTACAGTTATTTCATAACAAGAAAAAGGGACAAAGTGTTTTGGAAAGTTTGTACTGGGTTTGTGATTTCTCGTTTCTTTTTTTACGTATTATATAGAAAGTAATGAAATCCTGAACACTACAGATACAGTGAAGTGGAAAAAATCGTTAAGGTAGGTCTTTCGGAAAATGAAAATCAATATTGTTAAATAAAATTGAAATACGTGATAAATAATGATTATTCCAATTTCTGTACGAAATTTTAATGTAGCTTGATGGAAAAAAATGAGTACGGTATTAATAAAAAACGAGTTTTGAGTTTATATTGCTACATAGCCTTATCGGATAGCGCGATTTTATTTTGTATGTTTGTATAATTTCTATACTTCTAGCCTATTTTAGCAAGTAAGAAAATATCTATGAATTCTAGAAACCACCAGGAAAAATGAATCAATGAAAGAATATATGGGTCAACGAAGGTTTGGCGAAGTTATTTAATATTAATCACGAAAATTTAAACAAAATACGTGACATACACCTTTGCAAATTCATTGTGTAAGCAAATTTAATATATTTTTTACCTATAAAATCGATTTGTTCATCTTGAATTCAGACTTTTGATTACTTTACAAGCAATAATATTAATATTGTGGGCTAAAAATATTAAGGGTCCCAAGGAAGCACCCCTTAAATACGCTTCTTAGCGAAAGACCGTCCTTATAATATATGAAAATGTTATTTTGCGCGCGATAGCCGATTGGGGAGTAGAGAAGCGTAGACAATTGAAGCCGATTCCCCATTCCCGGCATTGTTATTTCATTGAAGGCCGCGCGCCCTCGCACGAGACAATGAGCGACGAGGCGTGCGAGCGAGGCCGCACATTCAAACTCACTAATTTGTCGAGTTCTTTCTCCGCGTACGTGGCTCTCGATAAATTCCCGCTGAATTCGTCGTCCTGCCCGCGCCGGCCTGCAATTAAAAGTTCATCGAGATCTTTCATTTATCCCTGCGCGCGAGCGCTGCAGCGTCGCGATTTCTCCCGTTCCGCGCTACCATATATACGTACATATACATATATATCCTCAACGAGTCGATTTTTCCTCTCTCCCTCTCTCTCTTTCTTTCTCGCGAACTCTCGTCCTCTCCCTCGCGCTTCCCACGACTTCCCGCATGCGCTCATTCCCCCTTTAAATTTTTTTCTATTTTTCATTGTTAAATGAATTCAATGAGGAACTGCATCGACAGGAAAAATTGGTACTTTTTATAAGACACTTTTTTTCTGCTGCTGCGCCCCCGCGTATATAGTTGCGGATTACTGGACAAAGACGAATTTTCGCTCGTTTCTTCGAGCTTGTGATTGAAAGAGTTGAAAAAAATGCAACGGTCTATTTTTACTTCGCGGTAAAGTCCAACAGTGATGAATCGGCATACCACGAATTCGTGGTACTATAATACATCTATAAATGTAGGTGTAATTTTGATTTTGACAAAATGGCAAAGTAAACAAATCTATTCTTGACGTTTTAATAAAGGTATATCTATTTATCAAGCTTCCAATGATGACGCATTAGCGGTTTCTGTGTAATACGTTTCCCAAATTTGTGGAATTGTTTCAACACCTGTGAGATGATTTAGAATGATGAAAACCGCAGACATTTAGTCACACGATATTACGAATAACAATGATTTATTTCTAATTTATTACTTTTTTAAAGTTGTCAAGGAGATTACTGTGTTTAATTTCCGTCAAACAATGTAAAATAAATACATATTACTTACATTACTTTGAATTACATTCGATATAGAAAATAAAATGATACGAAAGGAATACCGGTACTTTATTGGGGTACCGCGATGGGTGACTGCGAGAAAACTATGCAATTTCGACTATCGTTTATAACTCTATAGTTGCATTTTCGTTCTTAACAAAGTGTTGGATAGGTGACCTGAATATGTTTTCGGTATTTAAATCTACGAAATGTGACATAAATATCTAAAACATATTCGGACACCGGGTGATGATGAAGCGAATGCAGCAAACCCGTAGATTCTCATCTGTCCGGGACTGGGCCCGCTTTGAAGTTTCGCACCATTAAAAAATAAAGGTGTCTATTTCGAACTAGAATGGAAAAAGGTATAGGTCACTTACTGGGACAAATAGGCTGCAGATGGAAAACCAAAATATATAAATAATAATACAAATTAAAATAGTTCACACAAAATGATTTAAAACGTATAAAAACTTTTTATGAAAAGAACATTAATAAGTATTATATTCATTCTGGTCAAAATACCATAAACAAACTTTTAATCGTTTTTTGTAATTATTTTTCATGATGATTTTAATTTGCACAACAAAATCTTAATTATTGCTCGTTTTACAAAATTTAATAAATAATATAGTAAACTTAATGATGTGAGCTAGAAAATTCGAGGTATCACACTATCAGTACTAGAAAGTCGATCAATATTGTATAATGTTCGTTTTCCAACCACGAAGTGGATACTACCTTGAAACCTACTTAAAAACAATTTTTTTTTTCTAAATAATTTTCAGTTCTAATAATTTTACTTCGATTATGTAATCTTATACGTTCGGTTAAAAATAGGACATAATACTTTGATAATATGAGAATTAACAATATGAATAAGAATTTATTACAAATAGTGTAAAGATGTTAGTATAGCTGTCATCTATATAATCTACTAGTATTCCTAATTTTACTATTTAAAATTTGTGATAGTTACTATAATTGCAATATTTATTTGTCTGTCCTCGATTATCTTATTCAAAACAAATAAATAATTAGTAAATTAAGAACATAAAGTAAGGTTATATCCATGTATTTGGGCTTTATCCACCTGCAGACTATTTGGTCTAGCAATTAGTGACAAGTACAATTTTTCCACACCTGCTTTCGAAATCAGAGTGGACCCAAAAGTCTATCGCGTCTCTATCACTCGGTAACCAAATATGTTTTCGATATTTATGTCTCAATTCCGTAAACACCGATAACATTCAATTTCTAGTCAACATTTTGTCAAGCGCGAAAAATCACCTAAATAATTGCCGACTTTATACAAGTCTCCCACGATCACCCATGCAAGTACTATAAAGTGAGGTTATATAAAGGAGATGTTACGATTACAACTTTAATCAGTATAGTATACGCTAAGTGTGATTAAATGAAATTAAACGTCTCTTTAGTTATAATAAGTCTTGTTTTGAATAATATATTATCTCATCATCTTTACTAGAAAATGATCATAAAATTTCCAACTTCTCGCACATCAAATAATTACTTCTATTTATTTTAATTTCTCATGTGGAAATACATTCGTTATTAAAATAACATTGTCTCGGTTAAAAACATTGCGTATTAACCGATATATCCGTACACGTCTATATGTATATGCCTTTAGGTTGGCGAACGCTCGAGGCAGAAACAGAAAAAGAGAGTGAGGGAGAGAGAGGGAGAAAAATGTAGATGCGACTCCCCGCGCGCTGGCGAAAAATAAAGCAAAACGGAGGCGCGCGGTGTCCCTCTAAATCCCGAAAAAAAAATTTCAATTTAAAATTACGCGGTTCGCAATCCGCTTGCGTGCTCACGAAGGAAAATGAAGTTCGCCCGATGCATATAGCGCGCGGGGAAGCGCACGCGAGTCCGCGCGCGCGGTGCGCTCGTGATTTTACTACTTTTTCCATAAATCTCACTTTTCCCCGTGGCGCCCTCCTCGTCGCTAAACTCCTCGTCCAAGTATTCGCGATGTGCATCCGCGACAGGCTTATCTCGGCCTTTATCTCGACTGGCGGTGTCGGCGCTGCTGCCGCTGCCGCGGCGGTGGCGGCTGCTGCTGCTGCTCTGGGCTTGCATTTTATTGACGCCCTTTTCTTTTCGCCGCTGGCCCCGCAGGCCGCCGTCGTCCTACCCCGTCGCTCCTCCTCGCTGATTTATACCTCTCACCGGCAGCGCGGCAGCTTCTCTTTTTCGCCTCCTGCTTCTCCTTCTTCTTCATATACCTTTATCTCTCTTCAACTCGCTCGCCCGTCTTTTCGTCGCCTTCTCTTCCTTACTCTCGCTCTTTCTCTTTCTCTCGCGTGCGCGCACTTTCTCCAATCCTGCGCACGCTTTTTTCCGTTCCGTGTTCACGCGCGCTATTTTCTTCGACGGCGAGAAAAGCCCTGCGCCGAGGCTCTCGTTTTATGGGAGCACCGCCATCATAGCCTCGCGCACGTCAAAAGCGCATCGTTTCACGCGATTAATCGATCGCCGCTGCGGAGGTGATTCGCGACTGTCCTTTCTTTCGGTATCAATAATTACATTTTTTTATATCTATGTTTGTTCACGGTTCGATTCGCTTCGTTAAACACCTGAAGGGTAGGTAAACTCTGTTTTTAAATGTAGGAGTTGGAAAAATTTTGTTTCTCAAACTTTTTTAAAAATACGACGAGGAACCAGATTAAACCTTTTAGATTTATTTTTTATTTTTAGTTATTCTGAAATTATTGTTTTTGCATCGTTTTTTTTATATAAAATAAAGTGCTTTTTCTATTTATGAAAAGCCATGATAATAAATCTCGAATTGAAACCTAAAAACAATATTAGTTTGTTATTCATAGATTGATTAAAATATTATTGTAAAAGAAAAAATAACTTCTGGAGATTAATTTCTACAAAGTTTTACTTCATTTAAATTTAGATATAAATATCTAATATTAAATCAGATTTATTCGGTACTACAATAATTTTAAACAAACCTTTGAGTCCATAAAAATTTAGCAATGCTATTAGTCTTCATTTCGCGATATATCATCATTTTTTTTTATAAATAAGTACTTAAAGAATAATTATTAGGTTAATATTCAAAGAACACAGAAACAAAAGTCAGCCATGTATACCATAACATGTGATAAAATGAGTGAATTCTACAATACTTAGTGGCACAACATGCGCTTAAGAAAGTGAATGTAAAGAGTTAGTAGTAGGTTATAGAAATAACAATTTTTAACTTATTTCGATATAATTATAAAAACGATTTTTTTCTACAAAATTTTCATAATTTATTTTGCTCAAGATGTTAGTGAATTTCTTCACATAGCGTTCAAAGTGAAATTTAACATATAACATAGACAAAGATAGAAATATGAAAACCCAAGAATGAATGGGAGAGAGGGCTTTGCGTGATGTTACATCAAACGCTGTGAAGATAGTTAGTATACTGAACTCTTTTGCTCCTAAGGATAGCATGCGGTAAAATAAAAAGTATCTGCCATTAAAAAAATTTTCAAGTATTTTATGCTGATCTGCAGTACTCCTTTACATTTTTTAAAGTCAAGAAAACGAATATTATCGGGTATATCAGATATATTTGAAGTCAATACTTAATTTTACAATAGATATATCTAAAAATTTTATTTACGTTATTCCATTATTTATTTTTTTTAATTTCAATAATTTTACATTACTCAAACATTTTATTGAAGAATTCGTAGAAAAAAAATATTTGTAACGCTTTCTCTATCAGACTTCAACTTGCCAAATGAGTTAGTAAAAACGTATAGGATGTTTCTGCAAATATAGAGAGGCTGTAAAGATTTTTATATTTAATTTTAATATTTAAATATAGTCTTTAAATTAATTACTCTATACTGGAAAAATTTTGTAGTAAAAAATTACTATATTTAATTGTAAATGTAGGACAGATTCATATTTTTATCATAATTACATCGATATTAGGATAAAAATTGCAACGATTTTGATAATTTTTACCACATTTAAAGTAATGGTTATTATAAACTGTAACATGAATTCATGAGAATGAGCCTACCTCTCATATTTACATTTAGATATAGTAATTTATCTTACACAAAGTATATTTTATTTGCATAATGAATACAAAGAAAAATTAAAAACATTAATATCTAATTAAACTTTGGTATATCATTAGACACATAAACTTAGATCCGAGATTGTTTATAACTTCCTGAAGAATTCATATTTTTTAACTTTACAATCTTTTTGCTCATATTTGTAATACACATACTAGCAGATCAGTTATAGTCAATAAAAGAGCATCATTTTTCAATGAAATAACGCACATTTATGATCAGTGTGTCCATATTTCATGAAGAAGAGCCTGTGAGAAGTAATTACCCCATACTAGAGTTAATTTCAAGTAGCAGAAACCACGACTTTGAAAGCGCAGTTAAAATTCGTTTTACAAAGGTTGCGCATTCTCCTTGTAAGTTACGCCTGTAGTCAGACATTGATTTGTATAGTTCACCTTTTCTACAGTTGTTAGTAACTTAGACAAATTTGTTGAAAATTCCAATAAATAGTAGTACAAATTTTACAGGTTTTACATTTGAAGCGTAGGATACAATTAGTAGTAAAGAAGAGTAGTAATTGATACAGTATAAGCTTCAAAACTACATTGAATTTTAGTTTCGAATAAAATTTTCAGCCACATTAAAAATCATCTTGAAATTTCAAAAATTTATAAAAATAAATAATTAATTATTAAATTAATGTAATTTAAACAATATAAATAGTGCAAAGCCATTGTTTTTCATAAGTACAGTATTGTTTTAATTAAATTTCGTATAGAAATTTATATTATTTAGTATAGCTATTATATTATTTTGGCGTAATATATTTTTTTTCTACAAGGGTGAATCGTGAAACAAAAAAGCGTAAAATCATCATTGACTCTGCGAATCATCGATCACCGCGCAATTAAATGAAAAAGCTTCGGTATTCAATCGGAATGAACCGTAATCTACACATTAATCAAGAGCATTGTCCGAAAGTTGCATCGCGAAACACTGCCGCGTGATATCACGCTCGTGGGCGCGGGTATTTTTTTCCACTCACAAAAATATTAAAGTCGCTCGCAAGAAAAAGCACATAAATCACGATATCAGCTTCGGCGAATTCAGTTAATTTCTGCCCAGTCAGCGCATACGTTATTTCCCGCTGTCGGGGCGAAAGCACCGAGTTAGCAACCGCGAGTAGCCACACGTGCGCGCACGCGCGCAGTCATATATACGTATATATATATATATAAACGCGCGCGCGAATAGAAAAAGCCGGGTTCCCCTGACAAAGGCTTCGCGAGAGCGGGCGAGAGAGAAAAGACGGAGGATGGGAGAGAAGGAGACGCTCGCGAAGGGCAGAAGGGCGTAATTTCTGTAACCGCTATATAGACGACGGAAAGGGAGGCGCCGACCGGAATGGGAATACGGGCGCGGCACTTTCCCGATATGTATATGTATACGTATATATGTGCGTGCGTGCGCGCGCTCTCCTCAGTCCTCGGGCTGTATGCTGTATCTATACACACATACACACACACTCACACACATATATATATATATATATATATATGTATGTATATCCGCGACTACGCGCCTGGCTTATCCTGCCGTGGGCGCGCGCGTGGTATATATAGTAGGCGCACAATCGTAAAGGATAAGAAGCTTAGGCTCATCCGATTGGTCCGAGCATAATGGATTTCCCTGTATACTCCGTGAAACTTGCCACTTTCCTATGAATTCGAGTTAATGCATACATATATGCATACGAACTCTCTTTCGTACCCTCTATCTCCCTCTCGCTCCCTTCCCCCCTCCCTACAGGTCCTTTATTTCCATTTGTGGCTTTCGTGCATTTGGAAAACCCGGGGAAGCGGGAAAATATCCATCTCATTGTGCGCGTGATCCCCGAGGAAAGACGTCAATCATCCGACTCGCGCTGGAACTCTCCAGAACGTGTTTCTTAGACGAGCCCGGTATTACGAGTGATCTTGAATATTTCAGAGCCGGGGGGTATGAGGAGAGCCGCCTGGAGGGCTTTATACATCTGGCGCTTTTCAACGAATGAATCGAGCATGCGTGCGCTTGTCAATGCGCTCGAAAATATTAAAATGTATGCTTGCTTAACTGCTCTGCTTTTCGACGACTCGGAGGCTCCCCATCGTATACTGCCTTCCTCTTTTACACGACAATATCATTCGAAAGCACCGATATTGAGAAACTTTTATAAAATGTTTACAATGTCGTTTATACGAAAAATTTTAAGGATATAGGCTTGGAATTAAACATCTCGTTGATTGCTGGTAGTATTTCAGACTTTTCAATACAAATAGATAATTCATTTTATCTTATATATAGATAATCAAAAATTATACGTACAACGACACCTTTTCTCAACTGGGTAAATAAGAAATATTGATTTATGTCAAATATCATAAAAAATTATTTCGTAAATGAACCGCTCATTCCCCTCAAATGATTCTTTCAATCAGTGATAGCAGTAGAATACTGCAATTAAAATGAAGAGTATTAGATGACAAAGCCGGCCTGAGCGCGTGACACTGTAGCGCCTTATCTCTTATTGCCATTTTTGCCCAGAGCGTCGGGGGCGTGGGCTACGAGCTGGAAGGCGATAGAACACTGCTATATGCGCGGGCGTGCGCCTGCTCGAGATCGATCGTCCTTAATCGGAAGGAAACAAGAGGCGGGCAGCCGTAAATGCAAGCGAAAGATTGTCACCGCGCGCGGCGGTCGTCGGTGTGTAATATACAGAACGCAGGAATGCCAGCAGCGCGGCGTACCGCAGCGGGGCGTTCGAGCGCATCAAAATGTCCCCTCTCGCGCGGGGAGGAAGGTCCATTTGTTTCGCAAGTCAAGAGGAAGAGAGGGGGAGCGTCGCTCTCCTTTCAGAATCTCAAAAGCGCCCTGAGATTTTCATTTTTATGCGTGTATTTTTTATTGCGCGGGAATACCGACAGTGCGATGCCACCGCGGCATGATCACAGGTATACATGAAATGGTTGTTGGCGTGCGAGTTTTCATGCACATGGATTGCTTTTGAATTATCTTTTTTTTTTTTAACGAAGTTTGATATTTGTTACTTTTTTCTCGTCGTTTTCGCAGATCGTGTTTTATAAAGAATAAATATGAATTAAGTTATTTTTTACATTTCGGGATTTACTACTAAATTTTACATTTAAAAGTGTGCGAAAGAAGATCGAAAACCTGAGTATAGGCGTGATTACGAAAAATAATGCAGAAATTTTTTGGATTAGGATGGCCGATGAAGGTAGTTACTTTACATATAGCAAAAGAATAATAGTAGAATAAACTGCGAATAGTGTATAACATCTAATTGTACAAATATGAGAATGTTAACGCAAAAACATAGAAAAAAATATTTGCAATATTTTAGATTTCAATCCTAGATTTTTAGTATTCTTGTCAGAACGACAGGAATAAGGGACGCTGTGACGAGGTGTGTCAGAATAACGAAGTTACGGGGGTCGATATATCAGCAAATAACTTTCCCAAGGGGTCGCCAATGAAAAAAAAACACATATATACACTCATGATACTTTTACAAAGCCGGATATTATGATGTTACGACGTACGCTATATAGAAAATATCTGCACGCTACATGTATTTTTATTAGATGGTAGTTGTAAAAATATTTTAACCTAAGTTTTCAAATTCTCAACTTTTATGCCTCCTTTATATAAGCAACCTTGAGAATAATGACACTTTTTTTTTTCTTGTTGCGCATTTTTTTGTATTGTTGTGCATAAATAAAATTTCAATATTTCAATATCAATTCGAGTGCCATTATATATAATAGGTATATTAGTAGAAAAAAGTTTGAGATGCAGAAATATTTTTTAAAAGAATTTTCATAATAATGAGCCCAATATATCTTCAAAGTTTTTAATTTTTCAACCCAAAATATTATAAGTTCATATTAATTTGCGATTGTAAAAGATAAACGTTAAAAAAATTTTATATTCTTGAATTACATAAGTTGATTAAAAATGTCTATTGTGATTGTCTGGTTTATAGGGATTTTCAAAAAGATACGATGATATGTAATAAAATGCTGGGAAAAATTGTTGTAGTGTCTGGCAGCTCAGCGTGGAAATTTGTATAATTTATGTGCATCTCTCTTCTCGTTCTCGCGTCTTTTTCCGCTTCCTCTCCCACCTCCTAAGAATTTTTTTCTTGGTCCCGGGAACGGCACTTCTCTCTCTCTCTCTCAGCCTCTGCGCCGTTGGAAACTTCCAGGGAAGTAACTTTTCATTCCTTCCTTTTTGCCGTTTGTTTCGGTCTCGTTGTATCTTATTTCAGCCAGAGCCTCGAGCCGTACTGACACCGTTACCGCGCGGCTGTGCCAAATTTGTCACCAGCCGGCAGCGACACCAGCAGCCGGATAGTTTTCTGAAAAAGTAAAGGCTATCGTTTATACGCTGGGCCACGACGACGCCAAGCACCCGAGCAGCCGTCCATATACAGACGCATACACATGCTCGCGCGGTTATATGTAAAACAATTTCCATTTGCAAGATTGCTCGTGCGCGAGGATTCGAGGTGTTTGTGAGCTTACCCGAAATCCTCTTTAGCTTGCCGCTTGCATTTGACATGTATTATTCTATTACTTTTGATCATTGCACTTGCGCTAATCCTTTTTACGTGGAGAGTTTCAAACTTACTGTTTCCTCGGTCTTTTTCAACTACAGTAAAAATGGAAAAGCAAAGCGTAAGTAAGGTAATCAAGTGAAAATATAAGGTCTTATGTTTAGCATGAGGGTATTTGCATTTCATATACTTTTGTACTACTTTTCTGCTCCATACTCTGTATAGATAATCGTGTTTTCTCTTTAAAAAATTTTTTTGACATCGTTCCAAAGCTTCCTGCTTGAGAATGCGATATAATTTTCATTACTGATGATGCAAACGAATAAAAACACTAAGGATAATAGTGTATTTTGATTTTTACAAACATTTGATTGTGTATTTAATCAGAACTTACAAGATAGACAGGTTTAGAGTAAAAAATGGTTCGTTGAAATCAAGTTGTCATTCAAGTTTGCAATTCAATGTAGCGAAGTTCTTAGACTTTGCCGTTACATTCACCAGAGTCCGAGCCGACAAGTTTGTCGTTATCTTTTGTATTGTTGTGTTCCGTGAATCTGACTCGTTGAATTTTGAGAATAATGTATCTTTTAATCTTTAGTTCTTTAGATAACAATATAAAGATTCGACAAGATAATTATAAACAAAACATGAAATAAAAGTATAAATGAAATTTATAACATTTATTCGTTTATTCTCTGCTATATATTATAAATTATTTCAAAATGTATTCAAATAATATATTAAAACTGTTATGTTAAAAAATAAAAAAAAAGAATTTCATTGTAAAATATAATAACAAATAAAATAAAAATACTGTTTTGGGCTTTTCATGACTTCAAAATAATTAGATATATATCGTTATATTTATTAATATATGGTTCTTACTATAGGAAATAATAAGCCGCCACCATATGTTTTGAATCGTCTTGATCTGAAAAATATTGTAAATACTTGCATAAAATGAAAGGGGATCTTAAAACAAACTTTAACCTTGCGATTTTACTCCACGCTTTATTTTGAAATCTAATGTAATTTCATGTCATCTGACACTGTGATATAAGGAACGAGAAAGATTTGGTGGCCGGTTCTGCGTACTGAATATCTATTTTCTATCGTTGAAAATTAGAAATTTCATTACCCGCAAAATTACTCATTTTGCCGCTGTATAATGATAAGTTTTTGCACAGCACGGAGCACCTTTAACAGGCTATGCATTTTAAACGATAAAAAGTGCAATCCTGCGGCTGCCATAATGCGGCAGCAGCCAAAAGGCAGCAGTGGCGTCGGCGCTGGCGCAAACACAATTAACAATTTCGGTCGCGTAAGTGAAATTGATACGTCGGCAGCCCCCGTACTTACGTTGCTTTTTCACCTCGCTTCGCACGCAAGCAAGAAGCGGCTTGCACCACACGTTATTCCCCTCGCGTTAAGGACAGCTAATGTTCCACGAGCGGGCGTGCTCTCGTTCGAATTATGGAATTCGCACCCTCGCCGTCGAATTAGCGTCATCTCTTGCGTCTCGAGAAGAGAGCGAGAAGGAGAGAGAGTAAGAGAGAGCGAGCGGAAGAGGCGGAACGAGATGGAGGAAGGGCGAGATTTCGTGACTTGGAGAAGCTCCAACTGCGGGTACTTGCAGAATCCTCGCGAATTATCAAATTTCGAAGAGGCTTCGCAACCCGTACAAGTTGTAGCACTTCTTTGGACGCTTCGAGCGCGCTCCGCGTTGAGATGTCAATATTTCGGTATGCGGTAACGTGGTCTGATTAATTTATAGAGCTTCGAATTAATTGCGATAAGAAATTGCAATATAAATTATAAGTTTTTTTTTAATTATAAAGTTGCATGGAAAAGTAAATGATAACTTATTTGTTTTTTACAAGGGATTGTTTAGAGATCAAGATTAATTTAAAAAAAAGCAATTTTTCATGATCTCAGAGCGTATCAACTTCCAAACAAATATCAATATAATTAACAGCTAATATGTGAAACGAAATTAACATAGCCTAGACGCCTATACATGAGAAGGAATAATTTTTTGAAATTCCCTACATATATAGAATCCTTATTTGTAAGTTTCACTAACTTTCATCAAAAACTAAAAATAAAAGAAGTTTACAACTTCTTCATGTTCATGCATGTTGTTTAATTTCTTCATTAATATTAACAAAAAAGGCAGTTCGCTTTTATTTAAACCTTAAATTATTAACTTGATTGAAGCTCAAGTTGAGGAGGGCATATTCATTATTCACACATAAATGCAAATTAAAACAAAATAATATGAGATTGGACGGTGGCTATGAAAAAAATGAAGAATAATAATTCAATTCAATTACAGCTGTTTATAATGAGGTATAATAATTATTATACAAGAATACTTATGAATTGGAAATCGTAACATAAATTCCATTGATAATATAAAATCAATACATATAAATCATCATTAATGTTCACGTGAAAGAATGAAAAATTCGCGACGATTTAAAGGTAACTGATTTCTCATTAAGAGAACCAATTACATATAACGAACGAAAGTGAATATAATCCAAGGAATATAGTTTTAGATATCCAAAAATGGTCATGTTTTCACAACATGGAGGCCTTAGCCCTCTGTTTTAGGCAAAAAATAATGTTCATCTGCCTAGCTGTGAAACATATCCTAGTTATAAAAATGAAAGGTTTTTGAGGCTGACACTTTGACTCTGTCTAGTTGCTATCAAAGGGTTTATCAAAAGCCTACTGAAAGGACAATGCCCTTATGCCCTTACACCACGATTCTCGTCACATTAGGTATTCACCTAAAAGCACGTAATTAAGGCAATGTGAGTGACACCCATTACCGACGATTGCAGGGGCCCGTTTTTCTCATTCAATTTTGAATTTTAAGAAAATATCGTTCTGGTCAAATCTATAACGCGTCAGAAAGATTTCTTGTCAAGATTCAAAATTGAATGTAAAATTTATTTTTTTCTATTTTTACTACTGCATCTGGAATGAAATATTGATTTTTCTACTTCTTTTGGCAAACTATATGGGAATAGTATATTACGCAGCTAGGGAGGTAAAGAGTTGTCCAGTCCAGAGCACGTGTAAATTGTCACCCGAGCCGAAGGTGAGGGTGGCAAACATGTGCTCTGGGGTGGCCCTCTTTATCCCCGTGTTAAGTATAGGATATTTTTGCCTGGCGAGGCCGAAAATACAACGTTTGCGATCGGGCGCCGGGAGCAAAAGTGGTACTTTCGGCCCGCCAGTCAAAAAATTAATAAAAATGTCAATTGGAAATCAATGGCTGACCAAACTTTGGTTATACTACTTCCATGTATTTAGTGTGCGAACAAATTTTAATTAATAACCTTCATAGCTTTTACACTTAATAAATTTACCAATTTTCTTTTAAATGTTATGTTTTTTATTCTTTAAATGAGATAAATAAGATCGTTGTGGGCACTCTCCTTTCTTTATGTAATTGATAAAAAAAGAAAAAGAGTGTCACATTGCAAAACATTTTATCTGAAAGCGCATAAACATTTTTCTCAAGTGTGATTCTATTAACCTTTAACCCTCCATAATTTTATTTATTTATTTATAGAAAATGTATAACATCAAGACGAGATATATCGTCCTTCTGGCTACAGTAAAAACCACATTTGGACGAGATATCGTGCCAGAGGGGTAAAATTACTTATAAAAGATTGAAATTTGATTGTTCCAGCAAAATCTTTTCTTATTTTTGATCAAGTATACACCATATTCGTCTGAACATACGGAAACTTTACTACTGAGAAAATGCCTGGAATTTTAAATTATTTACATTATCTAATATCAACTTCATATGAAAGTTGTAAGTCATACATTACACGCATAAGAAACAATATTTATGTTTTTTATTTCTTCAAATCTTTAAGAAGTTAAGATGTTGCATTTGAAATCATCTCTCTGTAACAAAGGCAATATGTACCGTTTCCCTCTCAAGCGAGCAATAGCCGACGAACAAGGGCCGGAATGTCCGTTAATGAAAATCATGCGGCTCTCGTACACAGTAAGGAATGGTCCAAGATTTCATCTCTTCTCGATAGGAATTACTAAGGCAGCTGTGCGCGGAAGAGTGCACAGAAAAAAGAAAGAAGATGAAAAAGACGAAAGGAGAAGGACACGCGCCCGTAATCACAATTCGGAGAGGATATCTCAATTCGAATCTTACTCTTTCCTTACGCTCTCCATCTATCTATCTGCCGATTCTTGTGCCCACGTACGCACATCGAAACGCTAGTATACGTCGTCAGGTACAGCGAGCTTATGCCCTACCTCCGCCTACCGGCGAGAGAGCAACTAGAAAAACGGAATGAGAGAGGGAGGGAGAGAGAGAATGACAGATGAAGAAAAGCGGCGGGCGTGGGAGAGGGAGAAAAAACGAGTGAGTCGATGGGTGGTGCGCATGGACGGATGGATGAGGGTACGGAGAAATTGCAGCGGACGTCGATGGACGGTGGGACGGATCGATAGAACGAGATTAAAAGAGGAAAAGCTGCGAGATTAAAAGGCAAAGCCCCGGCGTGCGCGCTCACTCGCTCTCCCACTCTTTCTCGGCCTAGATCGAGACTGCCGCTGGCCGGCTGACTAGCCGCCGCCATAGAGTGGGGGAAGAGGACGACGAAAGGGAGACATTTATATTCCCGCGAAATCACCTCGTTGACGCTCTCTCGTGAAGGTAACCCTTCGACGCCTCGACGGAAGTCGAGATTTCGCCCGCGACCGTGTTCCCCTCCCCGTCTCTCCCTCTTCCGATTCTCCTTTAGCCTCGCAGCCGGCGTTATATATAGCAAAGCCTCGCGTGCAAATAGGCGCGCGAAGGAGTCACAGCCGTCGCTGGAATTTCGATTGCACACGATTCTACCTGTCTCTCTCTCTCTCTCCCCCTCTCCCTCTTTCTCTTTCTATCTCTCTCGATTTCGCGCAATGAAATCTCTATTGCCGGGCTTGGAGCGGGCTTAATGGGTGTCCCGGAAAAATGTCGATTGGCTCAATTGAAATATAGGGATGTGAATTGGCATTAAGTTCCTGGGAAATTTAATCAGCGTTCGCTTTGGTAAAGCGCATTATTAACTATCTCATCGCCCGCGGGATTCACTCCTAAATTCGAGTATCGAGTCTTTGCTTTTATTTTCTCCAACCTCACAGTTGCTCAATTTATGGATTTCAAGTGTTTATTATATAGCTTGAGAAATTGCACAACCTCGTGGCATGATACACCTGAATTCAACCATATATAATAACGCAAATATCACTCGACTGTCCATTATAAGAAAAATCGTCGGACTACCCACATTATCCGTCAATGCGATGTGGAAAAGCAAGCAGCGATCGTCAACGGATGGAGAGAATGACGACTAGGGGCTATTTGCACAATGCGCCAACTAAAGCGTGCTCGATCCTTCGCATCGCAACCTCAATTTGCCATAACACATCAAAGTGATAGTCGTTCTAATCTGCGTATAGTGCGTACGGAGTGGGCGCGCGCGCGCGCGCACGCGAGCGAGAGGCCAGTCCTACCGCGCTGCCAGTTTGCATGGTATTGACATATCTACCTGTCTATTATTCAATACACCGCAATCTGGCTGTGTGACTCAACGTGTCGCTTCAGGGCAGATTTCTCTGCAGGAGCCACGTATCGCCGAATTAGTAGAGAGCGCTCCATTCCATCGGACTTCCCTTTACATTTGTGAACGGCGCGCGGCCATGCAACATAGAAGTTACTATGGGTGTACGGCTAATCATGGATAATTATATGTGCTGTTGTATATAATGAATACATATACGCCTGCCAAAGTTGCGGTAGTTCAAACTTAAGTCTTGAATCACACATAAAATACACTAATTGGAATAAGGTTACATAGTCTATTGTGTAAGCAATAATAATGAAACATACAAAATTATGCGAATGTCTAGACAAACTTGCGATGTTTTAAAACATTTTTCAAAAATTTTGTTTGTCTTTTCTTACGTCGTTATATATTCATTAAATCTCCCAGTTTCAATTCAGTCAAGTACTCTTTTGTTCTGTACTTCTATATATCTACTGTGCTCTTACTTTTCATTAATATGTATATATACGTATATTCGCGAGTCGTCGAAATAATGAAAGAGGTGTATCAGATTCTTTTTTAAAGCGTTGATCTCTCAGCACACCCACACACGGCCCCTCTCCGTTCGATAAATTTGAATAGCCCCCATGCACATAAAGGGACTCTTTTGTTTTCTTCGTCGTCACATTCGCCGGGCGCACGACCCTCGTGAGGCGTATATAAACGCGAAACTCGCTGCTCTAGCTCCATAGTTAACACTCGCTACGGCGCACCTGTCGATTCGAATAACTTTTCGATTTTTAAACAGACACGACTCGCTAGTAGTTGACGCGGGCGGACACGATCCGTGGATACGCGCATAAATGTCGGTCGATTATTTGCGTTATCGAGCCGCGGGCGGGCCACGCGTGTGTGCAGTGAGGAATAAACCTGCGGCCCGCTTCGCGTGTGCGCGCAGATTTCCTTTTGCATCGCGGCACGGCGGCGGCGGCGGCGGCGAGCGAGATGCTGGAAAAAACACATTCATCGGCGAGCTGCCGCGCGCAGGCTCGCGCGCTCACAAAAACGCCATTCTACGGGATATATATATACATACGTTGCTGCGATAGGGGAAAAAGAGAGAGAGAGAGAGAAAGAGAGCGGGAGAGTGGGTGCAAACCGATAGGTTATGATTCTTTCATTGTTCATTCGGCGAATTGGCCAGCCGAGCGTGCAGCGGCATTAGCTTGTTCACTGCCTCACGAATTCGCGTTTGCATCGCCTGTCCCGGAGAAAGCCTGTCAGAGTAAACGAACTCCATCGCACGAGCGATCCGCGAAATCCGCGCGGATGGGCGTCACGTCTCTCTTACGTGCGATCAGATTTTTCTCGCCAACGTGTAGTGTATACGTGCGTGGGTGCGCGCGCTACTATTGTGTTTTCAGATTTGTACGTAGATGCCTGATCGAATATGTATCTTTTGACGAGAGAAGAACATCACGCCCACGTACCTGTATGTATAGGATTTTCGGCTTGTTTCTGCCCTCATTGGTTTACTATACTTGTTTGCGAATTCATCAAAGAGGAAATTCGATAACTTTTTGTCGGGAGTGTCAACTTAAAAATAGAAGTGGGAAAAATTCTTTGCAATTTGTGACTCATCTCTTTCAACAAAACTAGTTACTTTTATTCGTTGATCACATTTTTAGTGGTATAGACTCTCTATCAATGTAATACTTACTTGGAACTGATGTTACAAAAATACTGTATTTTATTACGAAGTGTCATTCATTTCCCATTTCAAAAATATTTTTTGAATGAATGTTGAATAATCATATTGAACAGCTATATTATTATAAAAGTTAATAAAGTTGCAAAACGTCTTATAATTATCATAAAAGTACTATACTAAAAGATTACTAAAAATTGGTTTTCATAATTGCGCAAACGATGTAATATATATTTCAATATTGCATTAGCGATTCGAATTTCCTTTGGAGGCCGAAGGATGCATCTTTCGACGAGGGTTCGCGCGTCCTTGATGAGGAATTATTCGACGGGAATCGTTGAAAAGGGAGGGATCTTGAAATGAATGAGCTCGAGCTGCGAAAAGTCTCACAATTTCCACAAGCTTCTTTCGACGCGCGCACAGTCCATGCAAATGAATAGGGCGTTCTAGTCGGTACTTCTCCGGATTTTCTTTCGTAGCTTATTTTTTTTTTAATTCCACCCACCCTTCTCATCGCTCTCTCCCCTCTATTTTTCTCCACCTCGCACCCGTCTTATCACGGCTCCATTCCGATATCTTTCTTTGCCTCGCAGCTATCCCCCCACTTTGCTTCCGCTACTTTTTTGCGCGCCTCGTGTACTCTCTCCCACTTCTCTCTCTCTCTCTCTCGCTCTCTCTTTACTATCTCTCTTTTCACCTTTCCATTACACTTCATCTGCTTTTTTCTCGTTAGTTACTTTGCGCTCTCGTACCGCGCTCGCGTATTTTTGCCTCGCTCTCGTATTTCTCGCTCGTCCGTTTGGTAACTAGCATAAATGCGGGTTAATTATCGCAGGAGCGCTCGGCTGTGCGTTGGCTTCATTGCGGGAGGTCATCTTTTTGCCTCGTCTGCTTTCCAAAGTCGCGAATCTAATAATGAACTGTGCGCGACTGACCATAAAAAGTCTTTGGTGTGACTTACAAAAAAATCAGCTTGATAAAAAATTGCTCACGTTACGTTGGGGCAAAAACTGCGATAACACATGAGTAAAGGACGCTTAACTTTATTTAATTTTAACATATTTACATATATACATTTTCACGATTATTCTTTATTTTATTTTAGATTTTGAATAAAATACCTTTTTTTATTGTTCAAATTTCTAATGTACGTTATTAATAGTACAAAATAGCCAAATAATGATAATAATTATTAACTGACTTAAAAAATTTATTGAAATTCAAAATCCATTTAGTGAGATAGATAGAAATAATAATTTCTTTGGTAGTAAATAAAAAAAAAATTTTTATTGTAATGAGATTTTCAGGCTTTTACTTAATATTAGGAATATTAGGAATATGTTATAAACAATTACGGGCAAGATGTAGGATCTGTTATGGAGATCTTATGATTTATTCAATATAGGAAAAGTATATATTAATAATTTTTTTGATGTGCAGGGACATTAGGGAATTAGGATGAAGTTTGACAATTATATATTAGTTGAGATAATCTGTGCGTACATGTTGCGAACAATATTATTCTACTTCAGTATAACTTCGTACACTGCTGATCAAAATTCGGGTACTTCGTGTACGGATTGAAATCATATCGAAACTTTGGTAATCCAACTGCTCCCCGGTCATCGAAATCGGGCAGCCCTGGGCGCGTGTAGTACTTGGGTGGATGGTGATCTCTGTTACCTATGCAGCTTCGACAATTGTTTGGATGATTTTTCACTCTTAGAAATGGGTTTTCATTCCTACCATATCTGTTTATATCTGCGAAATGTGCAGCAAGCCCTCAGTTTCTCCGTATATACTAAAGGATCCGTTCTAAAATTTCTTATCTTCTAAATAAAAATTGAATGAAAATTCAGTCATTTTTTAAATACTATGCGAAGTTCGATTTTTAGCGCCTAGATAATGTATGCGAAATAGAAAGTGTAATGCAGCGCTTAA
Source organism: Torymus sinensis (assembly GCA_030522985.1). Taxonomy (NCBI): domain Eukaryota; kingdom Metazoa; phylum Arthropoda; class Insecta; order Hymenoptera; family Torymidae; genus Torymus; species Torymus sinensis. Next base: position 28,236 of record JAPYZP010000090.1, on the reverse strand, counting down.
TTGTTTCGCTCTCCACATACTTTCCATGCTTGTTGTACAATATATAACTATTGATTAAATTTAAATCAATTTTCATATGATTCATGAATAAAAAAAACTTCAATTTATGTATTATAGTCCTTAGGTTTTCTATTACATTTAAATATTCAGAAAATATTGAAATATGACGAATGTTTAATAAACAAGCTTATAGAAAATTTTTCGTTTACGCTACTCGAAATGAAAATGTTCGGTGAAGTATTTTCACAAGGAAGGGCAGTTTAAATACTAATATTATAGTTTCCAGAGAGGTTCAGTGACGGTATTTCCCTTCAGGCGTTTTCGTTCATGCGTGCGACCAGCGTGCTAATCTTGGAACGACGATGGACCGCATAAAAATACGTCACCAGTAGCGGATGCTCTCTCGGCGGAAGCCGGAAATCGAAACGGAACCCAAGCAAAATTGTGATGAAATAGCACACAGTGTACAATATAAGAAGTGGAATCAAGCGTACAGGAGTAGATGTAGGAATCTAGATATTGGGACGATTGAATAAAATAATACGATAGGCTTGTGATACAAATATGGAAATCATATATTTTACATGTTTACAAAACTTACTGTACAATTTGATGGGTCGCTTATTCTCAAGTTATCAAAATTTTGATAATTATTGACATTTTGAGGATTATTCGAAAATTTTACGAATAATTTTAGAGTTTTTGGATAAAAAAAATTGTTTTCAGTTCGATTGTATAACTAAAATATTCATTAGAACTTGCCAAAAATGAACATTAAATAAAATATAAATCGCGGAAGTGCCGGGAATTTACAGAAAAATGATGAAGACAAAAAGTGAAAATATCAAGATCTTATCAGACTTTTAGTAGTCAAAATTAAGTGGACGTTCCGATTTGCCCACGATAGTTACTTTTGTCCTTGAATTTTGTAATTGATGGCAATCGAATGTCAATATCAAAAACTTAAATTTATTGTTGAGCAGGAGCGAGAGAAAGAGAGAGAGAGAGAGAGAGAGGTGGGGGGAGTGGTGATGCAGTTATCTGGGCCTGAAACCGTCGTTTATGTAGCATAAACTCGGTGTGAACAGCATATCCCGCAGGAAAATGCAATTCGATTGAATGCCAAATGTCCAATCAAATGGACCATACGTAAATAACACATAACGTTTGTTTGAATAAAAGTTAGTACAAGAATCTGCAAATTCAAAACAATTACTGTGAAGATCGATTTGGCGTTGTTTTGCCCACGTAACATCTCTTGCGTTTATAGTTGCCCCAAAAATTATTTTTAAAATTGTAAGAAAAATGATACTGAATTGTATCAACGATGCTAAATTCATCGCTATTTCTAACCCGTTGTGGTGCTGTTTGTCTCTCCTTAATAATATTTCAGAATACATTTTTAAATATGAACATCGTTTTCTCTTTTTCCTTCTAATGCATCCGAAAATAAATGAAATGTTAGTTATATAAATAATACAGTCACTTATAAGTTATGGCTATATCATCCCTGCCAAAAGTTAGTTTTTAGCATTAGAATTGCAATAAATAATTATATGGAATAGTTAATGATGTGTTGGTCCAATACGTCTGTGCGAAAATGCAATCCGCATCTTATAAGCTTTGAAAATTAGGAATGGAAGCAAAATTGACAAAGTTTCATTATTTTTAATTATTATCCAACAAAACATAGTGCACAATATTTTAAAGATTATGATAAAATAATGAAACTTCATCAATTTTGCTTCGATTTCTGATTTTTAAAGCTTATAATATTCGGATTACATTTCCGCCCAGTTGTCTAGACGCAAACATTCTAATGCTAAAAATTAAGTTTTGACAGGGATGATATAGCCATAACATCCTTAAAGAGAGGCAAGACGATCTTGCAAGATAAAAGTTAAAGGAGCTGATACATTAATCCGTTCTCGGAAAAATTCAAATTTGAAAAAAAATGTTGAAAAACTTTTAAGATCAAACATACATTTTGCCCAAAGAACTCAGCCGAAAGCTATCCAAAATGTATCCCTTAAAACAATTTTAAAGCGATTAAATAAATTTGACTCCAGTTATCGTGCGTCATACAAAACTCAATTTTTTCGGTTTTTAATTTTTTCTCAAAAACTAGTTGACAGAATGGATTCAAATTTTCACAGATTATAGCTATTGGTATTATCTGTATTATCATGATATTTTTCAAAAAATTTGACCATTTAGTTTTAGAGCTAATTATAAGCTTTAAAAAAAAACACGTTTTTGTTAAAAACAAAAGAACTATAATAGATAATGTAATTTTTTTGGAAGATATAGGTAATTTTATGCTCTTTCAAATGATATTTGTCCGATTCAAATATCTGAATGTTATCATTAAAAAAACGCGAAAATAAATTTTGCGAAAATCGAAAATTCGAAAACCAAAACGCATCGGCAAATCAAAAAGTGGATTTTTTCATATCAGATTTCATATAAGAATCATATCAGTATTCATATCAGTACTCATGTGAGTCTGGTATGAGGTCTCATATGAGTTTTTTCAGTACGGTAAGTTCTACATCTCTATTTCCCCTCGTTATAGATCGTTTTGTGGACGTTGCTTGTTATTACGGCATTTCTATTATTGCCCGGATTGCCACGAATCTGGTCATTCCGGATACAGTTGCTGCGCGATTTCAATCAGTCGGACTTAGCGGGCACGTATGACTGGCGTCTCCTGCCTATGCGACGTGTTTATCCAGATCAATGCCTGGACCACTTCTTTCATATCACTGAAATCGATTGCAGCTAACAAGGTTTAGAGTTTTATCTACCCCACGATCGAAAAAAACCAGTATACCCAATTATCTTTTTCCTGAATTCTCCCGTCAATCAAGTAACATTTTCTTGCAAATGCATCCTGAAAACTATTGTATCCTGTGAATGGACATCGGTGAGTTCTGAGCAAAATTTTTGCCTGGTCAAGAAGCGTTTCGTATAAAATATTTCTCAAATTCTTCAAGGTCGGTAATTCTTTTCAGCTCTCTCAACCAAATGTTAGCAATACTTGTAAATTTTGAAAATGGAAGTGGTGCTCACGTTGAAGTTTTAAACTTTAGATATCGATTGAACAGTGTAGAAAATTTGAATTTGTCGGTGTGTTCGCTAGGTTGTCTCTGCGACGTACCATCACCTGTCTTCGCAACGCGTCCTTTTATTACCGCTCTTGGCTGTGTCCTCATGCGCTTCAGCTCGTCTTTCAACTCCTCGAACTGTCCAAGAGAGATGCCTTTGGCTGCTGATTGTTGTACTCTTAGGGGCTTATTGACTTTCCTCATAGGTCCACCACCAAATTGCATTATCTAGAAAGGGTGGTTCAAAAGAAGAGTGAAGAGGATTAAGAGAGAAAACAACGAATGCCTACGGTACCTTTATTTAGGATCGCCACGCAGCGACCATTGTCAAATTTGTCGCTCGGAAGCATGTACTAATCAATGCGCTCAAACATTATAAAATAATTGTATTAAACATTGAAAGAAACGTGTACTAAATTAACGAAACACGATACATGATTGCCAAACAATATGTATGTAATAGCGAACATTAATGTGTTCATCTTTAAATCAATATAAAACACAAAGACTTTTATAAATGAGATATAAAATATTCCTGGTTATACAAATACATTATATTAATTTTTAAGGATATAAAAATAATTCTACTGATTGCGCTTCATGCTTTACATAATTTATATAAAAGTAAATAACTGAAGTTGTTAGACTTTAATCTTCAGATTATGATTACTTGGGAACAAATATTTTATTTTTGTAAAAACTCTTTGCATATTGAATTCTGAAAATTTCAATATAATTTTAATATAATTTCTAAGATTAACTGGTGGTAAAATTATCCTGCATTTTTCGTATGTCTTAAATTATTTTATTTGATTATTTTTGCTTTTCCATCCATTTGTTTATTTATTTTAACAGATTAAATTTATCATATTGCATTAACTTTCTATATTATGCTATATAAAAAATAGATAAAATAGCGTATCTTAATGTTGTATATTATCCAGGATCATTAACGCACCTTTAGAGGAAAGCTAGTTAAGTGCAAGATGTGCCGATGGCATCTTCCAGGATTCAAAATATCCCGGATAACACCCTCCGATGGGTGTTTACAGCGTCGATACTCGATTTTTATGAGTCTGAGAAACGGGAAGGACTACAGTTCTGGAGGTATAGGTGCCGCTCGATATACGCGCGCGTTCGCTTCTATACGGTATATAAGACTGTCGATTCCGTCGCGCGGCCCGAGAGCAATGAGGATTTTTACTTCGTGTCGCTCGTATAAAATGGCGGGTTTTCTAGCCTCGATCAGAGGGTCGCCTCGGCTGCGTGCGCGTGCTATTCTTCTGCAGCGTAAAGGAATCGATCGGTCGTAGCCCGTAATCGAAATTCACGCAAGTATATTGAAGGGAGGAAAAAAGGAGTCAAGGGAAGAGAGCCAGAGGGGGCGGGAGGTAAAATAGAAGCTATTGAGCGCGAGGAAAATGAAGTTAACGTTTATGTATAAGCCGGAAAAAGGAAAAGTATTTGAATGTAAATTAATTCGACAGAAAACGCGATTTACTGCCTCGAAACTCTCTGGATTTAGTTTGAGCTTCATAGAATCCGGACCATCATAAAAATGACCAGTTTATACTGACACAATTTTTTTTCAATTCCATTGCGTCATATGTATTTATATGAAGTTTATAAAAGTGTATAAGCCGTTAACGATTTCAGCTGATAATCGAAATACTGTTGTAAAAAAGATTTACGAGACTGTTCTTTTTTGCGATTTAACAATGTTTCTTTTCTTTTCACTTTAAAAAATGCACAATAAAAGTTGTTAAAAATCTGTAAATTCCGAAATATTTTTTTAAGGAAATGAAAATAGCATTTCTATAAATGACAGAACGTAATATTAATGCCGATTCGACGAACGATCTCTATGTGGAAGGAAAACTTGCTGTCTCAGACAGTAAAAACAAAGAAGTCGCATAAAAATGAAGTAAGTAAGGCTTCGACGATCAAACCAGCAGCGTTCTCGTCGTCAGTCAGGTTCTTAAGGGTAAATATTAACGAGTCGCAGTGCGGTCGATTTTCCCGATCAATCGCTTCCCGCGTCGGGCAGAGATTGGATCGGCCCTTCTTCGTCGCACCGAAATCGCGGCCGGTCATAAAGCTCGCCGCCGCGTCGCCGTGCAGCCCGGGGATGATGCTCCATATCGATTGGAGGACAACGGGGCGGCTCGAAAGTGCAGTCACGCCGCGCTGGATGCATAAACGTTTTATTACGCCGTGTTACGTGAGAAGAGCTTCGAGATTCTCCCTCGTAGTCTCTACGGAGAGGACGACCGCGAGAACGACCGCGGCGACGACTACGTCGGCAGTCCGAGTCCGAGTTTCCCTGACGGAAGAAACTTTGCGTGCGTGAGAGAGTGTGAGAGAGGAAAAGAGACAGAGAACATCCGTTCATTTTCCTATTCACGGACTTAAATGCGCCCGGCCGCAGTGTGGCTAATTAAAATTGTCGCTATTATGAGCGTTTAGGCAGTGTATTTCCATAGTTAAGATTTGCTAATTGTAAATATACATTCAAATTAATTCTTTGCATTGAATACACAGCTGAAAATGATATAATGTATTTTGGTTCGATTGAAATGCATAATAAGAGAAGTGTAGACAAGTTGTATAATATTGATATATACTGATATAAGCTATTCTACAAGAAAGCCAAACTTCAAAATTTTTTTTTTTTAACTATAGAGATAATAAATTTTTGCAATAAATTTGTTCTCAATATACTATTACTATAAATTGTGAGAATATTCAAGAAAATGAGTGAAACCGTTAATGTAATTCACCTTTGGTATGCCCTTATTCACACGCACGTATGCACGGACACACACGGACATTTCGACATGACTCAAAACACATTTCTATCATATTTTAAACAACACTTAAATGCATTTTACGAGCATGGTTACGATTACAAAGCTACCTCTAGGAAGAAGAAAAATAACTCGAGAGGACTTTCATCATTTTTAACCAGACATTCCTATTTTGTTTGTTTTCATATATATTTTTCTTCTTATGCGCCGTCGGGAGCATTGGACATTGGTGACGTTTCAGTATCAGTGACGGTTTTTCGTCCATGATTTCCACGTGATATTGTCATAATAGTATATTATTTAACTAGTGCTTGAAGTGAACTTTTTTTACGAGAAGCGATTGCAGCAAAAGAATCACCGGCGACAAGTGCCACGTGAATCTTGGCTACCGCAAATACAATCTACGATATACGTCTTGGGTAGATATCACAATCAAATTAATTTGCATACTATGTTCTCAAATTAGTTTGATGAAAATAATATATTTTTATATTTTAGAATACAGGAATATCAAAGCTTTCGTAAGACACGGTGGTCTAATGGATGCACAAGAATGTATTTTTTATGGTCTTCCTATGGTCGTTCTACCTTTATTTGGCACCCAATATTTCAATATAGACATTTATGCAAAGAAAAATATTACTGTAAAAGTAGACCTGCATCAAATAAGGGAAGAGATTTTCACGAGAGCACTGTATATTTTGGGTAGAATATATCTCTCATCATGGAAAAGATGCTATCAGGTCTCCATTAGTAGATATGCCTTGGTGGCAGCCACTCTTTTAGATGTTTGCGGGTTTATAGTTATAGTCATGGTTATAATTGTGTACACCATTCAACAGTTGTTTAAATTCTTAATAGATTCTGCTATGTATGGTACATGAGTAGTCATGAGTGGAAGTGTAGGAGAGTCGTAATAATAAAGGTGAGATACATTATAGGTGTGCTTTATTCAGTGGCTATAATACAACTGGTGGCTCTTCGGCTAGCCGCGGGCGCGCTGCTCCCGATGTACAATATAATTCGCCGCGTTCGCACTTTCATACATGCATACGCATACACCACAGTTTCTTTACGATCGAACTTGCGAATTAAAATTAAAAAATCATAGTTATAAATTTTGCTTCCTCCAAAAAGATGCTTTGGACCGGTGAAATAATATTTTTCACCTCCAGTGTATTAAATGTCCACTTATTGAGAAAGTGCAATTTCACTTTACAGATACAATAATGTTATATTATTGAAGTATAAAAGTTGAAATTTATTTAGTAATTGAAATAATTATTACTTATTAAGTAAGTAAAATAATTTATATTTATCAAATAAGTGAGAATTCGAATCGGACGACTTTTTACTTTCCAAATATAAGCAATAAATATTTTCAATGAAGCTTGAATAAGCTTTCTACTTATTTATAATCAATTAAATTAAAATTATAATAAACATTTATAATAAACATTTTTTGTTTGTCCAGCCATTTGAGTGGAATTCTATTTTTTGCATTTACTTAATAAGTAATACATATATTTTCGAATAGAATATTTAAATTCTTGAAGATACGAAGAGATAGCAAACCTTTCACATTATGATAAATTACCTTTTAATGCTTTAAAGCATACATTTTTCTGATCATCGAATCTCTATAGAAGCAATGAACGCGGCAGCGCTCCGATAACAAGTGTTGGAATATACAGAAGTTTTTGGGGTAGCTGATTACGAATTCATCATCAGATTTTGAAAATATCACAACACTTATCAATAATGAATTTTTTTTTTTTTAAATTGTTGTTTTCTCATATTTGTTTATTTATAAAACTTTTACAATAAATATTTATGTCTTCTCAACTTTTTTTTTAAGTATATATAATATATAGTGAGGAATTTGAATAGAAAGATAAAAAAAAATTACTGGAAATCAACGTACAATTAAATAAATGGCCGAATCCATCTAAAATCGAACTGCCAGAGTATGACGATGTAAAATTAATTATAATACCGGATGAAAATGTAAATACATCTTTGATACAGGGTCTAAATCGCATGTCCGGCGGCATAGGGTATTTGCAAGTAAGAGCGAAAGGTGCCAGAATTATGCTTGGCGCAGGCAGAGAGACATTAGTCGATTTGCTGTAGACAAGCGGTGGAATGATGGCAGGCTTCGAGGGGCGATAGGGAAATTATAGTCGTGCGTCTCGCGCAGACAGAAACGCTAATTTATTGCCGTCAACGATAAACGTGCACGACGCGTCACCGGAAAGCTATCAGTGTGCTACTCTCTCTCGCTCTCTCTCTCACTCCCTCTCTCTCTCTCTCTCTCTCTCTCTCTCTCTCTCTCTCTCTCTCTCTCTCTCTCTCTCTCTCTCTGTGTGTGTGTTACGTTCGCGCGCATATGTACATATGTCCATGTGCGATATGTGTATCGCTCTGTCGTAAAAATAGAGGAAAAGCCGTGTTGTATAAATAAAACGGAAAAGCAGCCAACAAAAGTAAAGCAAAGGAAAAGTGCACGGGACAGATGAAGAGAACGAGCACGCGCGTAAGAGAGATATATAGAGAGAGAAAGAGAGATAGGAAAAGAGAGAAAAGAGAGAGAGAGAGAGAGAGAGAGAGAGACAGAAAGAGAAAGAGAGAGAGGCAGAGAGAGAGAGGGCAACGAGCAAAAAGTAAAGAAAGCTTCAATTTTATCCAAGTTCGGTGAGGAAAAAGGAGAAATGAGTACGTGGGTGTGGGAGAGAGAGCAAGAGAGCGAGAGAGAGAAAGAGTGAGAGAGAGAGTGAGAGAGAGTGAGAGAGAGTGAATTTCATCCAGTGCGTTTGGGAAATTTTTTGCTGACCGTTCTTTGCTTTGCGGAGGATGTTTATTTCCGGAAGGTGGAAGCGATATTACGACGATAACTCTCTCGCCAGCGCGCCGGCTCAGACGTTTGTCACGATCGGGGCGATAAGAGAGAAGCGACTGCAGCAGGAGCCAGGATTGCAAAAAAATTCATTAGAGAACGGCAAGCGTGTGCGCGCGAGTGATGGATTTTTCTTTTGTTCGAGTGTCGGCCAAAGGCACAAAACGACCGAGACCTCGACGCGCGCGCGCTGGAGAGACGGTAAAGCATTGTGATTTGTTTACCGAATCAATGGTGTTGCGATTAAAGGGGAAAAATGGGTCGCACATCGAGGCAAATATAAACACGCAAACTAACTTTAGCGAGGACAACCGTGGATGATGGATGCGAGGTTGAACAGGCAGAAAGTTCAATTGTACATTAGTACGAAATAATCAGAAACGAATCAACTACTGTGCCAATAAATGTAATTTTGTAATGTGAATATAAATAAAGAAATAAATATTTTCCAAATGCGAAGTAGTGGTAATATAATTTTTATTATAATTTTGTTATAGCAAATGATAAAGCAGAATTCAAATTTTGCACTCACAGATAAGATAATATACTCTTATTGCTTCCTTCGAATAAGAAATAATATTTTTATTCAAAAATCAAGTTCAAATATCACTATTTATTTTAAAATTTGATTGAACGTGAGCTAGGGTCGCCAACTCATAAGTCAGACACTACTGTACCAATCAGTCAGGTCTACTACCGATCATCCTTCTTTTAACCATTCATATCATATCTCTTCTTACCGTTTGCTCATTTGTATATCTCATCAGAAATATTATATAATATATATTACCTCAGATTAAATTTATTCAAAGTAAATGTAGATGAATAGTGAAAAATACAATATAATTATACTGTAAAAGATTTAATGGCCTTTAGTAATTGATGTAGCTCTTATTTTAAAAGTTATATCTTATATCTTGGAAGTATTAGCATATAAGATAGAACTGAGGGTATGTGCTTTCGTGAGAGAATGAGAAGGGGTAGAGGAGGAGGAGACATATTTATTTTAATTTTTAAATGTCAAAAACTACAGTCACATTATAGTCCTATCTAAGATAGGCAAAGAATACAGAATGTTTAATTTGCATAACATTACAATAGATACCTATTGTATTGTAAAGTGTGCTTCCTAAAAGTCAATAGTTGATGCAAAACTAAAGATTCGAAGAAGAACAGTGCGTATCCACGCACAAGAGGCAGAAGCCGAATAAGCGGGAGCCTCTCATCGCGTCAAAGCCGGTGTCGGCTCTCTCGCAAGTGAAATCACGTTCCGGTGCTTGGCAGCCGAATCGGATCGTGATAACAGGGGGCCCTTTGCATCAGTTTGACAGCGGCCGGCCAGAGCTCCGGGGCACACTGACGCCAGTAATATATGGCCAGTCCGAGAGAGAGAGAGAGAGAGAGAGAGAGAGAGAGAGAGAGAGAGAGAGAGAGAGAGAGAGAGAGAGAGAGCGAGAGAGAGAGAGCGAGAGAGAGAGAGAGCTACATCAAATCAGGAGTGGAGTGATTACTACGACAATTCACTCATGCGATTATTCGATTTCACTCTATTAGCCGCAGGACGACGCGACCGCGCCACTGATTTAGCATTTGCCTGCTCCTCAGACTGCTAAGCTATTGGTTAAACGAAATTTTTCGTTGTGCGCAGCGACATAGAGGATTTGATTGTTTATATATTTCCTTAAGGATTCTGTAGAACATGAAGATAACATTTTTCAAAATATTTAACATGCAATCACTTTTAATTTCAAAAGTATAATATTTTATACTACTTGGAGGTTGGTGATATAATGCAACTTATGTAATTATGTTATATTCTGTAGATGTTCCTGTTTCGTTTTACGTGTAATGGATCTTAACCTCCTTTAAATTTAAAAGAAATAAATGACATGATGTAAGCTATATTCGCTGACAATACCGAATAAAAGTATAAGTATGATTTTAGCGTAAAAGACACTACTAGATTTTAGTACAATATGATAAATGGTTAAATTTATAGAGCAGATTAGCTTCCCGTTAGGTACTTAAAGTTGTTCACTACGAGTGGCATGAAATTTAATATTGTATTTTGTGAGATTTGCAATTAGCCATCAGTTTTCTAAATTTCGAAACCACTGATTAAAAACAAGTACATTTATGATACGTTACTGTAAGAATAGGGTATATATAGGTAGTGAAGCTTAGTTTAACAGGGATATTACGGCTCTCCGAATCATACCGATGAGCTAATGTAGTGAGGGTACAAACCATAAAGTACATATTATATATTCCGTAGATATTCTAGATTATGCTATACATTTAGTTGATTAATATTAGGCTATTATTATACGTAAATTGATCGCCATTTGGTATGACTCTGAGGCCTATTCATTCAGTAACCTTACCATATACATACAAATAGTGTATATGAAGCAATATAAATAGCTGGAGTAACAATACTTTTCAGCTACACTTGCGCTGTTCTCAGACAGCCTTATTTCCAGTACAGTTATATATTTGTCGTCATTTCCCTACCTTTGAGCAAACAACTAGTCCTTGAGAATTTATCTAAGATTCTAGAATTGAGGAATTAATAATTGTAGCGAAAAAAGTTAGACAAAAATGCGTAGAGGTTGTAAAAATTTTGGAAAATAGAACTGTCGTACAAAGTTCCATCTTTCATTGTTGTGAACTTAACTTGAAAACGTACTTTTGGTAGAATAAAGCATTGATTTTTTAGGTTTACATGTTCGATAGTAAGAACGTTGCTCTCCAGTAATAGAAAAATTGAATTTTTTACGAAAATAGCGAAAAATCTACCAGTATATACTGGCAAAACAGTTTAATGAAAATTACCATATTGTATCGTAAAACTACTACAGACTATCAAAAATCTTATACAACTAATAAAATTACCTATACCTATAAAGTATGATGGTGATTTTGGTTTTTAATGGTTCTGAAACTTACAAAGAGAGTGCACAACCTTTGGGAAACAGATTTTAACTGGGCTTTGAGAGGCGATCTCTGGTGTTTAAAAATGAAGCCCACTAATTAGTTGTCATTCTCCCTTTTTCTCGAGATATGCGCTACCTACTCTTATATGCATGATTTTATTGAAAAATTATGTTTCCAGATCTTAAAGCCTAGTTAAGATTCGTTTTCCAAAGGTTGTTCATTTTCGTTGAAAGTTCAGTTTTATTGTAGATTGAAGTCTGGTGATAAAAAAATGATGGAACTTTCATTTTCTCTAGAGGCAACTGAACTAATTATAGTGAGTTTCACAAAGCATCTTATATAAATATGATATGGTTAAAGAGTTGATAGTATAGCAGTAACACCCTAGAACTCAATTATCCAGGATTCATATAATCTCCTCTAGGTATATCAAAAGCATTATTTCACCGTCGATACGGTTGTTGCTCGTTCACATAAATTACTCATTTTAACCCATCTGATTGTTCGAGTTATTAGTTTTATTCTCCCGTCTGTCGCGAAAGTTCGACACCGAAAATTTATTCAGCACGCGCATAAACTTTTTTCACATTAAAATTTGAACACGCTCGCGGGCAGGAGCTCACTGACTCTTTTCTGTGCTAAACGCGCGACCTGCCGAGAACGAGCCAGCTAGGGTGAAAAGGAGTAGGAGAAAGCTGTGGTAGCAGGTGTGAGGGGAAAATCGTTGGAGAAATGCGCGAAGCGAAACGATGCAGCTGCACTATGTCAAAGATGTCTCCTGCAGCAGATGCACACGTATACTGTGTGTACTTTACGTGTGTGAAAGAGAGCGAGAGGACGAGGAGGAAGAAGATGCAAGAAGAAGTAAAAAGAGAATGAGAGAAGTATAGAGAGAGAGAGAGAGAGAGGGGGAGGGAGCGAGAGAGATAGAGAGAAAGAGAGAGTGGCTTTGAAGCCTGGACCATAAAATCGGGAAATTAAAGACGAGCAAGATAGTCGACGAGATGAAACGTGACAAACGATCACTCGAAAAGTAAGGGGGTGATAGAAAAAAAAAGATAATCGTCTGCTTTCGTTTGTATTTAACATCGAAGGACTCTATTGTTTATGACGCTATATTGTTTACGTATCCCCTCTAATACTAATTAAACTGTCTATTTCGGGTAGAAATTCATTGCTGGATTGGCTTTTATAAAATTTATTAAAAACAAGCTTTTACAATAGACAAATGGAATGTTTATATTTCGATAAATCACTATTTCCTCTTGAAGTCGACTGACATACCAATATACATATATATGAGAAATACCTCAAGGAAAAAGTTAGTATTGCTAATATATTGGAAGAAGTATTGATGATGTATGGGTAATATTTGAGACATTTTTGAAACATGGACTTTACGCGAAATATTGACGATAGCCACATGCTGACCTTGCCAATATATTGCCAATATAGGAAGATTGCATTTAATTGTAAAAATTTAGATACTGGACTAAATATCAGATATGTATTCAGAGCATCGATTTGGAATTTTATAAATTCACTCGCGTACTATCCTGTTTATAAGTATCGATAATTTATTTGGTGCCGTATATTGGTACACTCCAAAACGTGGTTTTCTAGATAAATCGCTTGAAACTAATTATTTCGCTATTAAAATTTTATTGAATAAATTCAATATTGTGGGCAATAGCTAAATTTTTATATTAGACAGTACAATCTTTCTAAAAATTAATCTCAATTACTTCTCAATTATTGAGAAGTACGAAATAAAACATAATTTGTAAAATATTATATTTAAACTACATAGAACTATGTGAAACCCTAACACTCTTCTCGAGTTAAAATAATAAATATATTTTTTATTACATTTGCGTAATCATTGTTTTTAAATAGAAGTTCGCTAGTGTTTAAAGCAATAAGGCATGCTCGACAGTGTCAGACGACAAGGCTTGTATTCCAAAAGTTACTACGGACATGGACGTGTTTCAAAGCAAGTTGGAATCAACCAGTTCTCAAGTTTCTGAATACCCATCGGCAGCCGTAACTACTATCTTCATCTTTAATCCACGTTTGTCTTTTCGAATGAGTGCCAATCATTTTCTCTGAATTTATACGAATTTTAATTAATAGAGATCTTTCCAATATGACTGAATATATTTAAAGTTGTTAAAAATACTTCTGTAATAATAGTTTTTTTTATAAATTTTGTAGAAATTGTGTCAAACATTGTGTAATATATCTTATAAAAAATGGTAAAATAATGATATCATTTGTTTACTCAGAATTGATGGTAAACTTTATGGAAATACCTACGAAGTGTTATACGTGTTCTAACTTTTCTAATACATTGATCTTTTCAGTATATATTAAAATTGTCTTTTGGATGGGTACCTTCCATTAAGAATGTTAAAATGCTCTTTTTTGAGGAATTTAAATTGAAGTTCATGCCAGGTTCATATTATGTCAAAAAACACTTTTGTATTATCAATTTCATATATTATATTTTCAAGAAGATTATTATATTCATAAAATCTAAACATTTTGAGTATATTCTATATTTTCTTCAGAATTGTACCCAAACCATGAACCTAAAAAAATATTTAAACAATTGGTCTATAATTTTACCATTATACTGTGCAGATATGAACCTTGTTGTAGAGTTGATTTGTTATGTTTTTTATGTGCTTAAATTTTTTCAGATTTTTAAAGGTGGTGCGTCATTTCGAAAAATGCAAAGAAAAAACTCTTTTTTAGCTGTTTGTGGCTAATTACCGTGAGAGGTTTTTTTCGATTTATCCAAACGTGTCATAAACCTTAAATTGAATTCCTCAAACAAGAGAATTTCAACATTCTAATGGCGTTACCCTCTTTCATACTTTGATTACTAGATGCTATTTGTACATTAGTTTTTTAGGTAATTGTATTTTCACAAGATTAAAAACCTTCTTATATACACATACACATAAATAAATAATCATGTTATCAAACTTTGTTTTTTTCTTTTTTAGTTTGTTTCGTTAGTCACTGTTTCCTAACAGATAGCGTTACCAGGACTATGTGTATGTAATTTCAGATGCTAACGCATCTATAAGGAAGTACTGTCGGTAAGCTTCAACTTAAGTGTATCTTAGTTTTTTGTTCTTACTACTAAAAATGTCAAGTTTTGTGCCAAGTAAAGAGTATTTGCGGGGAATTTTATTGCACTATTTTATTAAAAAAAAAATCAAGCGCACAGGATTTGTGTTCAAACTCACGGTGACCATACTCTGTCGGAAATGACATGCAGAGACTGGTTTCGACGCTTCAAAAATAACGATTTTGATCTTGGAGATAAAGAACGTGCTGGTGCACGAAAAAAGTTTGAAGACGAAGAATATGAGGAATTACTAAATGAAGACTTATGTCAGACTCTAGCTGAACTTGCAAAATCATTACGAGTAGATAAGAGAACCGTTTCGAAACGTTTGAAAACGTTAGGAATGATCCAGAAGCAAGGACATTGAGTGCCGTATGAGTTGAAGCTGAAAGACGTCGAACGGCGTTTTCTCACGTGTGAAGTGCTGCTTCAACTGCAGAAAAGGAAAGGTTTTTGGCATCGTATCGTGACTGATGATGAAAAGTGGATACAGTACGATAATCCTAAGCGTAAAAAATCGTGGGGTAAGCCCGGCCATGCATCAACATTGTCCGCAAAGCTAAATATCCATAGTTCGAAGCTTCTCCTCTGCATTTGGTGGGATCAGCAGGGTGTAATTTATTATGAACTGCTGAAACCGAACGGAACTATTACGGGAGATCGCTATCGACTGCAATTGATGCGTTTGTGCCAAACCCTAAAGGAAAAACGGCCGCTGTACGAGTAGAGACACGACAAGGTGATTTTATTACATGACAATGTTCGGCCACATGTTGCAAAAGTCGTCAAAGAAACTTTGGAGGCGCTTGAATGGGATGTCTTACCTCACCCGCCGTATAGCCCAGGTATTGCTTCTTCCGACTACCACTTGTTCCGGTCGATGGCTCATGGCTTGGCTGAGCAGCACTTCCATTCTTATGAAGATACCAAAAAATGGATCAATTCTTGGATAGCTTCGAAAGACGAGCAGTTCTTCCTAGATGGAATCTGTAAATTGTCAGAAAGGTGGGAGAAACTAGAGACTAGTGATGGGCAATATTTTGAGTAACATGGTTTTCACTACATAGTTTAAATAAAGCATCAATTTTCACCAAAAAACAGAGAGAATTTATTCAAGGTCCCAATATTATCGAGGGAATAAGTGAATCTTCCGGGACGTCCGTCCTTTCTTTCAGTAGGGAGGGAGGCCCACTACAACTATTACGGAGTACGGAGCTCCTTGATGTGAGGGATTTCTACCCCCTAAACACCCAAAACCTTTGCCACAGCATTCACCGAAATCCGGTCCGGAACTATTATGCATATTACTTCGGGCCGGTCGGCGTGTCTATGTCCGCTCACCTCACAGAGTTGAAGGCATCTCGTACGTCCAGTGTTGCTATGAGCAAGATTGGCCTGTCCTTGTGGGATTTAGTCTGTGCTCTGTCAAAGGAGTGGACCACTTTTCGGATCGGCCTTATTGTCGATCGTCCTTGTTTGAAACCGTACTGTCTGTCGTTCAGGCTGTCAGCGTCCCGAACCGCCTGTTGGATACGCGATCTCAGCAGCATTTCGAAGAGCTTGCTATTCAGTGTGTATTCAGCAAACGTACTCGCCTTCGCAAACGCACTCGCCTTCGGCTCGTGCTAGCTCACCTTTGGCTCGTACTGCAATCCCACACTCGGTCTAAAAAGACCCACTTTATGCCCTTGGCACACAATATGCTATTCTAAGGTTAATTTTTCGGTATCAAAACGGGTCAATATTCCGAAGTCAAGTGGTCTTCGTAATTTTACAGGAAGTTTTTATTAATATGTGTTTGACGCATCGATATATAGCGATCATATTAGCTAGCACATAGACAAGTTTGTTTATTTGAAATAGTATTGTTTATTATCAACGTATTCTTGTAATAAAAATCATGACACCTATACAGTGTTGCCAACTAAAAATAATGTGTATTTATTTCAAAATTTATTATGTTCAATTTATTTATTATCGCCCAATCGTAACGTACAAAAATTAAATTTATTAGTTATTTGAGTACATCATTTCACAGCATATGACTTATTACAAATATACAAAAAATGAGTACAGCATCGTGGATAGTTGCAATGATAATACGTTCTTCTGAACTTTATATGGCGGTACCCGGATAATTCTTTTTCAGTCACGACCAATGAACAATCAAAATGTATTATTTACAAGTAATATAGTACAGAGCACAGTAAATATATTATTTACATTATAAATATGACGATTTATTGACTATAGAGGAACATGCACTACTTTACATAAGAAGTGTCCTTGAGAATGAGAAGTAGCACTTTGTGTGTATTGCTTAGTCAACTGAAAACCACAATATGTGATCATTAATACTGTAAATTAAGATAATCTAATTTAGTGCTCCAATTAAATTAAAGCTTTTTTAATTTGGGGGTTCCACGATAAAAGAATATATAAATAAAACGAAAAGTTTCTAACGGGTGTTGCATATTCCATGAACAAACAAATATTCAAAAGCCTGAGGCAGAAGCCTTGTTATAGACGAATTCTCTCTTTTTTACTGTCTTCTCCTCCTCTTTTGCTTCTCTGGTATTTCAACAACTATTCTGCGAAACTGGGGCCCTTTGACGGTGCGTCATATAAAGTGATTCCAACATAGTTTTCGCACCTAACAAAGGCATTTCTTCTAGTTTAAAGCGTTCTCAAAAAATCTGAAATGTTGTTTTCATATCGAGAACTACCATTGAAAGAATGCTCTGAAATAAATTAATGCATTTTTATGATTAAATATTAAATTAAATTCAAACATTATTGAATGTTAAATAAACAATCAGCTCAAAAACAGTAATATTCTATAGAAATACAGTAAATAATTATGTAAAATGTTTTTTAAAACGGTGATGTAGGTTTTACATCGATTTTGGAACATTTTAATGTTCATTTTTTTTTATTTTTTAAAGAACTTTGAGAAAGCTTATTAAAATATTAATTTTTACAGGTTATTGTATCATGTAGGAAGGAAAACAAAATTGGAAACTGAATGGATCAATATTTTTTAAGTTTTATTGAATTTTTATTTAAAAGCGTTTTTTTTCTTTTTTAGAAAATATAGTTTTTTAGACTTTATCGTAGTTTTTTGAAAAAAGTATTCGACAGATTTTCATGGGACAGGACTTAAAATACTTGAAATTTCTGCAGCTATGGATCTAAGAGTTCGATATATAAAATGTACTTTATTTATTATTTTTAAAATGCTTAAAACCACAAAAAAATCACAAAATTTCTTAAAATCAAGCAATACAAGCGATTTTTCAATTAAAAAAATTACTTCAACAAAAAATTTTAATGTTTCCAACTCTTAGATCCATAACTGCATAAATTTCAAGTAATTTAGGCCCATAAAAATCTGTATAATACTTTTTTCAAAAAGCTACGCCAAGTCAAAAATCTTGGCAATGCAATATCTTATTGGTCTACAGATTATATCTAGGGTAATTTTATCAGAAATTGTGCCTACTTATAATATATTATTAGTATACATAACTATTTATATTCCCTTCTTAAAAAAGTGATGACCGGAAGAAGTGAAGTCTCTATAGATTTGATCTGTGATTCGCCCTTGGATAAAAGGCGCGAGACTTCAAAATTAAATAAGTATTTTATTTGATATTATTATTTATTGGAATGAAAATAATTAAGTATTAAATAAATAATAATCAAATTAATGTTGGTTCTAGCTTAAGCAAATAAATAACATGTTTTAATTATTTGTTAAAGTGATGTGAAGTAGCAGTAAAGCATTTCACAACACAATACGATTAGTTATTGAATTTCACGGTAAAATTCAAAACAATAAGCAATGTGTATTACAAGTATTAATGATGGTAATATTAGAATAAATTATGTGAATATTATGTTCAGATTTTATTCTTTATTTGATACTTCATGAAAAAAAGCGAATAAGTTTATAGTTTCGAGCTTCAAAATTTAGTATATGTGTTATTATTAAAGATGCATTAAAATTAAAAGAAAAATATTTCCGGCTCATGAGGATTAAATTATTCTTAGCATGTTTAATACAAAAAGTACATACAGCGCGCGCAGCACGCATGGATTTCGCTAGTGTATTAAATTTTCCGGTGATTTTGAATGATTGTTTGAATGATTCTATTAGTATTGTCAAAAGATGTAATTGTTTGCCAATTAGGTAAAATGATAAAAATTCATTGCCCTTGTCCATGATTTTGGTCAGTCTTAGTTTGGTTGCTGTTTGATTTATTGGACTGCAATAGTGGCGTTGAATGGTGCCTCGAACCCGAACGCAGATACTCTATCTTCCCTTGGAACTATACTATGTTTGATTATGTCTATGGCATTCCCATCTGTTTCCAATGTTCCTTTCTTAGAAATTCACTTTTGCAGGTGATTATTTTTTATTGAACTAAGGAAATATACTTTTATATGCCATTTAAAACTATTTGAACCTGGTGGTCTTTCATTTCAAATGGGTAATCGTCATCAGTTTTATCTTAGTTTTTTCAATAAAGTCGCGCTATTTCAGTTTTCAACACCTCGTTTGCCTCCAGCAGACTTAACAGTTCTCTTGGAGGCCCTACGCACGAACATGGTCCTCGTCCAGGTCCTCCTATTGTTCATTGTTGCGAACATTCTTGATGTTCACCTTCTTCTGGATTTTCTTAAGTTCTTGGCCTACTCGAAACTATATCTTCTTAATAATAGTTTCTAGGCTATAGTGTGCTCTTAGAATTCTGTCTCTGTTTCTTATAGTATTTAAGTAGTTTTCTCGCTTTTCCGTAATTTCCGTCATAACCTTAAAAGGGGCAAACAAAGTATTTTCCAGTGGTCTGATCTTGGCCTATTTGACCTCCGTTTCGAGGACTCGTCGACAATCTTCAATTTTGACTTCGAAGTCTGGTAATTCTTTTTTTCGTATCATATCTGGAACTTCGTGTTCGTTGATATGGTCCTCACAGCCCTTTGAACTTGCCTGAAACCTTCCTGGAGCATCTTTAGTTCCTGCTTCCATTCATTCAGATATTAACTAGAAATGACACTAGATCTCGAGTTTTACTAGAGAAAGATGACATGTGAAAAAACCAATTACTTGCTTTTATTAGCTCAAAGCATGCAACATTAAAAAAGTGCCAGTAGATTCCGCATAAATACTCACAATCGACAAATAGCCGACTAAAAAGACAACAAAAAAAGAGTTGATTAACCCAGGTAACTATATAATTATACGTGAGAGTAGCTCCAGCCCATTAGCGCATTTGGCGACGTGTCTCATGCGCGCGCGCGCACGCTCTGCCCGACTCTGTTCTAGCGGCTCTCGCACGAGCAAATTTGCATATGGTCCATGGCTCGTTTCCATACCGGATCAGTCGGGGGTCGCTGCATTATCCCGGTAAATCGAGGGCGAGCCTAGACGTTCTCCCGAGCGACTCAGCTGCAGTTTGCGCGCGCGAGCGTCGATGCGCTAACGGAGCTGCAGCCTGTGACGCCTGCTCCATGAACCATCCTTGCCGCTGCAGCTTCCAAGTTATCACGAGAATTATTTGAATTTCAGCGGGCAAATCGTTGCGCCGTATCTATTCATTAAGTAGATACTAAACGAGATTTCCATCAGTAATTTCCTGGGCAAATCGCGCGTGCTCTCTCCCTCCCCCCCTCTCTCTCTCTCTCTCTCCCTTGCCTGCCCTGTATGTATAGTCTATCTCTTTCTCTCTGCGCAGTGAATACTGTACATATAACCTGAGGGTCACACTAGCAGCAGCAGCAGCAGCAGCGCACTATTTGCATATTATGCGAGCACAGGGCTGCGGGCAAAGCGTGTACGCGCTGGGCGGGCGTTGCGCGCACTTTCCAATTTCACTGGCCGAAAATGTGCGTGTCACGTAGGAGTCGACGTATGGGGGAGCGGGTGGAGGGTGCAAGAGGGCACAAAATACGCGCCCCGGCCGAACGAAAAACGCGAGCGTTGATCGGCGACAAGGGTTCAAGGATTTGAAAAATACAGGATTGGCGCGCAAGCCAATTGCTCTTGAGCCGTGTTATTAAATAAAGGACTGATGAATGAAGTGGAAAATAAGCGACCACGTCGATGGGTACGGCTGATGGTGAATTTCAGTGGGAGAGCGATTAGAACGGATCGAGTGATTCGATTTAACGATTTTTTTGTTGGATAGTTTTTGAATTTTAGATTTAGTTTATAACTGGGCAATTCTTTGATGGTACAGACGCATAGAATGAAATATAATAATAATAAAAATAAAATATAATACTCCATCTTCCCCTGCACGCTTTTAATCATTTGTCTTCACACGACTAGATGTTAATGAGGAGTCTGGACTTCTGCTTTTGGTTTGTAAAAACGAAATATGAAATTAGACCCGCATACACTAAGTGATATCATCTTATTCAATATCATACTGCAGTGATAGTTATATAAAGAGATTAATTAACATTAAATTTGAATTATCTAATGATAAAGTGTATGCAATTGCGATATGTATTATGTAGCAATAACCATTATTCAATTTTGTTAATAGAACCTCGTATGGCATTGTTTTTTTTTCATCTTAAAACAAAATAATAAGAAGTTTTTTGACATTCATATTCACAATTACAATTTAATGATTTAATTATACTAATTTTAATATCAGGTGAATAATTTTCGGCATAAACTACATCCGTATTCGTAGCAACGGTAACATTAAAATTTTACGATTTAGGATCTGCGTGATTTCGGAACAGTATTTTGGATAATAATAATACGCCATAAAGTTAAATCGATGAATTCGAAAAGCCGCGCAAAATGGGAATCGGCGGTGCCTTTAGACAGTAAAATTCGACGTTTACGATCAATAGGTCAATGGAATGAAAATTTCACACTCGTTTCTCGCGCTCGCGCGCAATATATGTATAGGGTATATCGATAATGGCCCAGGACGCCCTGCACCCGGCCTGAGGGACGAAATATATTTTTAAAATGACGCTTATATGTACAGGCTCGAAAGCGATAACTCGGAATTACAACGAGGGGGGGGCTGACTTTCCCGGGGTATCCGGAAATTTGTGGTGTGTTCTCGCGCCGGTAATTCTCGTAAAGTTGCGCTTTGCGCGCACGCGCCTTTCTCTGCGCGCGCTCACCTCGCCGCGGGAGGAGCGACCTGCTATATATGCGCGATTATCTGATAGCGGCGCACCCAGAGGTACCAATTACATTTTCGTCTTGTCGTAGTATATTGCCGCTCGAGAATTTTTCCCTTTGCCATTTGAATATTTAGGTTATCATCGCGGCCTAGTGGAATAAATGCGTGGGTTGCGGGACTTTTTATTATTCGTTCCAGCGCCTTTCTCACTCAGTTATTCTGCTATCCAACTAATGTTCTACTTTACACAGCAACAATTGGATGCCTACGTTAATATTTCAAAGAACTAATAAATCTTGTGAAATCTACAAAAATATTCATACAAAATTGCCTGTTCTTAGTTAAAAGTACAAAAGAGCGTTAAAGGCAAATGGGATCAAACTATAGTGAATATTTTTGCAGTTTCTCTATTAAACTAAATGATGAAGATTCGATCGGAGAATAAAGTAATAACAGATTAGAGTGCGCGGAATCTTCTTTGAAATCACACATTCTCAAGTGGGGAGACGGTTTCAAAGCTTACGATCCAATGAAGATTGCGAGGGAAGCGAGGGAGAATCGCAATAAAATAGTTCGGATTACGTGCAGGAACGTACGAGGATGCCTCGAGCTCCGGGAGTCAGACAGCCCATGGCGAAATGGCCTCGCGCTCGCGCAACGCACCTCTCGCCCTCGCGCGCGCACATGCATGTGGGTGCGAGCACGGGAATCACGGCTGGCATTAGGATAGAGCACGGCGGAGGGATTCGCTTCGTTAACATTCCCTTTTGATCGATCGGTTAATTGCCTCAGACGGCTAAACGGCTGCGCGGCGCGCGGGAGGCATACCGCCGCGCGATTAACGCGATGCAACCGCGTGTGTCATTTGTCATCGAGATATGCCTGCCGCCTCCGCCGCCGGTGCCCTGAGAGTTTAGCATGGATCCCGCTCCAATTTTCATCATTATCCAGCTTGTCTTACAAATTTCGCTTGATAACTTGATTTCAAGTTGAAGCGGATCTATTAGATTTTCAGGAGCTTGTGCTAGAGGCACGCGTTGTTAATTAATCCGAATAAATGCTTATATTGAAACGTTGGTCGATAAATAACTTTTCAAATAAACACATACATACAACCACCTACACGCATACGAACACACAATCCTACGTACTTACATGAACATTTTTTAGAAATTGCGTATATCGACATTCTGGTTTAAAATATGGTTTTCTCGAATCCGTTACAAAACTTTCTCTACTAGGAAGCAAACTTAAAGATAAAATAGTAAGCAGTGTTTTGTCGTTAGGTTTCGACGAAAATTCCAATTTTTCTCCTAAAACTAATCATAGCGAAATGGTTACTTTTGAAGAAACTGATTGTAACAATGATGAAATTTATTTGATAATATTATATAATGTAACAAAACTATATGCATGAATATAACTTGAGCGTTTAAATTATATGGAGTGTGTACACCAAATAACTTATAAGAATTGACAGACGGTTGTGTAGTCCACGCCCACAGGCTGAGTCAAAAATATGATGTGTACACTGATACTTCTAGAGTCAATTTTTTCCTTGTCTCCCCTTTTTCGTCAGTTCATATACGGAGTGGAAAACCAAATTCGAACTGTACATTTTTATGCGTGGATGTAATATGGTGTCAGTAAATCACCAGTTTTGAGTGAAATATTTAAGCTATATGCCCCGAGCACAAAAGTGCCATAATAAAGGGTCGGATCATAAGTCTGATAAACAATGAGTCTATATGTTCTACTTTCGTAAACGATTTTTGAAACTGTTGCGATCATGCTTCATTCACTCGACGTGAGCAAATTTCACGTAACTTCATTGCTATCAATCAGCTAAATTTCATTTGGTCTCTCGCCGTGATAAACAACTTTTCTTCACTTCTGCCTGCGATTGGCAGAGAGTGAACAGGGGTGTGCTCTCTTGTTATTGAACTATGTGCACGGAATTTAACTCAAAACATTTAGTATTTTTCATGCCCAGAGTTTTGTTCATTTTTATTATCGCTTTACAAATGAGCTTTCAACATTCAGCGAATTTCACTATAATCTGTTGGGTATTGACGGTTCTCCTCAATTAGATATATTTAATTACTGCGATTCTCGTATAGGCAATTTGTTATGTAATGTATCACAATGCAGCTAGCTAGTATAAAAGTGTAGTTCGTTTTATTAAATTAAGCATAAAAATGATAGTAAAGTATTATAATGAATAAAGTTTTTTTCCCTTTATCAGGATGCTCTCAAGGCAATGGTCAACTTGTTGAGAATTATGGGAATCAATTTGATTACCTGGATAACGCTAATAACAACTTGTGTCATTAAAAGTTTTTGTATTCGCTTTACAAAAATTTAAAAGACAAATTATACTATTTACCTTGCCTGAGCATAAATATGAACAGAACAAGCACATGGCTGTTTTGCATTCATATTTATAGGATGTGAGTCGTGGATCTATTTACAGCACCATTTACGCGTGATGCTTCGATGCCGGCTAATTTATTTCATTGGGATGATTAGCTGTGAGGAGTTTAGTGCAATGGTTTCGCGTGCTTTCGTTATGGACCAAACTACGTACGGTACGAATTTGATTTAGAACGCGACGTAAGATTTATTTGAACCATATCAGCCGCAAACGTTTTCCTACCAGCCATGTTAACGGTATTAGTTGTAAAG
Source organism: Torymus sinensis (assembly GCA_030522985.1). Taxonomy (NCBI): domain Eukaryota; kingdom Metazoa; phylum Arthropoda; class Insecta; order Hymenoptera; family Torymidae; genus Torymus; species Torymus sinensis. The sequence continues at coordinate 3,508 of JAPYZP010000090.1, read as the reverse complement.
AAATAAAAGATAAACATCTTTTAGAGAAACTATATTAAAACTATATTAAAACTATATTAAAAAAATTCGAAAGATTTTGTCAACTGCCACTAACTAATTGTAACGAGAACGATGCTCGCTGCGAAGGCATGTCGACGCTTTAAGCTAACGAATTGTTACCATAGGTAGGAGTTCGTTACTGCGTTACCCCCATCTTTTGCTAATCCAGGTTTGCAATCGACTCATCACTACGCATACATGTGTTCGTGCCTTTTTTAATCATTCTTGCTCTACAAATAAATCAGTAAAATAAGGCATCCAATAACAGAACCTTACAAACCGCTATTATTCGACAGTAAATAACATTATTCGGATTGGAGGCGAGAACGTCATTGCAGCTATAAGATAAAATTTTTCACATATTGTTCGCTAAAACCAACCAGCTCTGAAGCGTGAATTTTCGAGAACAACAGGCAGGCGAATTCGTGAAAATTCGATTTTGCATGTCTGTTTGTAGAGTATAAAGTGGCCGATTTTGCCTATTCGATGTGCAAAGTAAATTACTTCATCAAAATACATGAATCACGTACTTAGCACACTGCAAACAGGCAGAAATCAAATTTCGCACACTGACTGTATTAAAAAAGGATATTTTTCATCAAATCGTCATATCGATTCGTACCAATTGTTTAAATGTTTTATACAAATATTTAATATTTTTCTTTACCTGCACATCTATTAATTAATTTATTTTTTTAAACAAAATGTTTTGTATCGACAATTCCTCTTATTTCCTACGAATCTGAAAATGTAACTGCTATTGATCTTGAACCAGAGAACTAGTTTTAATTGGGAAACGCTGAGATGAATATAGTATATAAATATCAAATCATCCAAAGTTAAAAAAAGGAATAAGTTTAACAGTATAATGTACATTGTTAATTTTTTACTTGCAAATTACTGCAACAGTTAATATAAGAAATAACAACTTCTTCAACAAATATTCATAAGATTTAAGACAATCATCTAAATTTTCAATGACTAAAATATAACATTTATCCTAAAGCGTTCATGCAAGTATTGATATAATAGAAAGCAAGACTCTCGCTGTATTTGCATAATCATACTTGTAGCAATGATATTATAAATCATCTCGTTATGCAGAATTCCATCGTAGGAAACTGCTCGAGCTATTCGCATCTTAACGTGATTTTAATTGCCCAACGTTCTTCCCCATCTACTCAGTCACTGTGTTCAATCGTTCGTTCATTTCGCCTTCGGGTGTCTTGCTTGAGTTACGATCCCAGGAAAATCGTCACCAGGAACTTCTCGTAACGCTCGTTTAATTAATCGCATCGTCGTTACTCAAGCGAGATAATTGCAAGCATTCGAATCCTTGCCCAGTTTCGTTCGGTAGGGATCATCAATTTCATCATAATATTCAAATTTTGATAAAATGTATGAAAATCAATTTAGCCACTACTATACTTTATCGTCAAGAAAGAAAGTGTCTAATGAATTATTCTATTTGCTGCTCGATTTTTTAGTTTAAAAAATTTTGATTATTCTATTTTTTTGACCACTACAACCATTAACGATTATAAAGTTAAGGTAGTTCTATGGTTAAAATTATAACACAAGTAATGACATAACTTGTAAGAACGTCAAAATAAGTAGCAAAAACAATTGTTTGTAACAAAATTGAACTATTGTCAAAGTAGATACCGCCACCTAAAAAAATTTTCAATAAAACACTGGAATCTTTTCTAATTTCTACCCGATTTTAATTTGGAAGGGCTCATTTTATTACTTGTTCCATTTCACGGCGAGGTACCAATATCAAAAATGGAAAATTATCAAGACCTCAAGAGTTATGTCCAATAGTTTACAAGCATGTGTGCGTTTTTTACAAAGAAAAGGTCGTAACTTTACAGGTCTTGATAATTTTCCATTTTTCACATTCGTACGTCCATTTGAAATTGAACAAGGGACAAAATGAGACCAAAAAAAATCGGATAGCAATTAGAAAAGATTCCAGTATTTATTGAATTTATTGTAAGTGGTGGTATCTATGAAAAGGTCCTATCTGGGAAGCCAGTTGAAAAGGTCATATAAATATGAATATTAATTTATTCAGTAAATGCGCAATCAGCGTACTCGCAAACATATAAATAAATTCAGAACTTTTGTTGAAATATTACTTATTTTTTAAATCAAGCATCATAAGTATTTGGGCATTTCGGCCAACTTAAATCTGAGCGGCTTCCGAGTTATGACCTTATTCGGAAGCGACGAAAATCAGTAGAAAAACCATAATTCTTAGAGTATAATAGATGCATATATTTGAATATAATATTCTTAATAAAATGTATTTTTAAAGGAAATTCATGGGTTTAAAAAGATGTGAGCTACAAATATCCGAAGTGTATGCAAAGAAATTGATTGGACGTACCAATAACATAAAGAAAGCGAAAATTAGATTATCAAATCAAAGAACTGCAAATTAAAATGACTGAATTAGTAAAGAAACATACTGATGATCTCTCATATAAAATCAGAAATTTACTTCTATACATATATAACTATAAATTAAGAATGTCGGAACAAATCGTGGTTTTTCTACTGATTTCATCTTTCACAGTTACTTTTCATTATTTTTCGCTTAAATCACTTTCCTTGATTGAATTTTGTTTCAAAATTTATATTTTAACGAAGTTTTAACATTTGTATTCTGTTTATGCATTTCCTATGTTCCGTTACATGCTACCAAGCCATTGGAATTTTTCTTACTAGCGTTATAACATATGTTTTATTTAGTTTTTCTTTAATAGACATAAACAACGATAAATAAGATTTGATTATGTTCCTACTAGATGATTATTTTCTACGATAAAAATATGCAGCATCTAATTCTGGTCATTTTGAGTGAACGCTAATTGGAATTTGGTCCGGTCAGTCGACCGGAAGTGATCAATAGGTGCGCTTACACGGCTCGTTTGCTGAGCTTATTTGAGTTACTATCCCCTGCACCCACGTTCATTGCACTGCGTTCTCCGCAGCTTCTGCAATTCACGCATATGTATATCCGTTTACCTTTACCACCTGAAACATATCGGGTGTTAAGGGTAAAGTTGTTAAGTGAGTATCGATAACTACTTTCTCCGCGATTATAGAGGATTTAGAATTAAATTTTTAACGTAATATAATGTTCTCGAACAAAAGCGATGTCTTAGAAATTAAAATATGGTAAGACTGCCCGTAATTGAGTAGCTCTATTACATGGCTGCTAAATCGACAAAAGTTTAAATTTATTACAAAAGTTAATCTCAAAAAGAAAAGAGGTTTAGCTCTGTTTTCTCAATATCGATTTCACCATTGCATATACACTATCCGAAAATGTCCATATGTGCATAGGTATATGTACAATGTGTATATTTAGAAACGTGAAATTAATGTAAACACAATATATATATATATATATATATATATATATATATATATATATATATATATATATATATATAGGTAT
>JAPYZP010000089.1:0-37961 GCA_030522985.1 Torymus sinensis | reverse complement strand
CTTAAATACTTGCAATGTGACAGTCAATAGAAGAGACATCATTTTTTGACGAAATAGAGGAAATTTGAGATGAGATTCCCCATATCTCAAGAAAAAGGGGGCATTGGACGGAAATATCAGCACTGGGCTTCATTTTTAGGTACCAGAAATCGACTCTCTAATGCCCGTGAAAATTCCTTTTCCCGGAGGCCATGGACTCTCCTTGTAAGACAGGACGCCCCGGAGAGTCTCGCGAGACAAACGCGACCGCATACTTGCCTTATCAATTTTATTCTTATAATTATCTTTATTTATTTTATTATTTTTATTTAATTTTCTATTAGTATTTATTTTTATTTTGCTCTACCGGATTAACTTGTATATTAAATTTTAAACACAATTTTATTATTAATTAATTATTTTCCTTCTCCTAACCTGATTGACATATTTTGAGCTTACATCAATTTTCTATATTTTCGAGATTTGTCAGTAAATTAGTTAGTATATATAGCACGTTTTTTCCAGATGTTAAAGACAGGAAAATTACCACCATACTCGCCAAAAAAGTCCATCGACGCAGCAGCAGCAGCTCCACCGACACCATCACCACCGTTCCCACAATCCACTTCTGCAGTAGCAAAATCTGCTGAGTCTCCAAAACCATCCACCTCACGATCAACCGTTTCTCCCAGACCATCAAAGTCATCATTTCCAACGTCTCGTTAGAAACACAACACTAAAAAATAATGTTGACAAATTAATGACAAAGTTTGTATTAACGAAATGAAAATCAAAATTTTTAAGGCACCATTTTGTTTTTATACATAAATTATAAGATAATAAGTGATAAAAAAAAATATATCTAAAAAAATTTTATATTTTCTGCTTTCTTCCTATTACAAATACCTGAAAATATTTCGGTATGTTTGTGTGTGTGCGTGTGCGTGCGTGTGTGTGTGGGTGACTGAGTTCGTGAGTGAGTGCGTGGATAGGTGAGGGTGGGTTAGTGAGTGAATGAGTGAGTGAGTGAATGGGTGGGTGGGTCGTGCGTCAGTGGGTGTGTGTACATGTGTGTGTGTGAGTGAATCAGTGGGTGGGTCGGTGCGTGAGTGAGTGAGCGAATGAGTGAGTGAGTGAGTGAGTGAGTGAGGGAATGTGAGTGAATGAGTTAGAGAGCGCGTATGTATAGGTGTGTGGGTGTGTTGGTAACCTGGCGTACCAGGTTTCAGGCACTAGCTCTGTCGTACTGGCTTATTCATTTTCAGGGTAGGTTCGTGGTATGTGTATGGCTCCTGGCGAGAGATCCACGTAACAAAATCTGAACGCGCCAATGGCAGTACCCCTTGGGTGGCGTATAGAAATCTGTTTCATAATCCAAAGCTCAAAAACATTAACCCTTCTTTATGTAAATCAGTAAAGGTGGTACAACATCGACAATTACGTAGCGATTCCTCTCGGAAAAATCATGTAAGACCTTAGTGATAATATATCCTGTAAATTTGAGATAAAAAAACGAGCGGGTTAGAAGAAAAATTTCCAAATTGTCTAGCTCGAAATCAGTAAAGGTAGTGTACAACTCCGACAATTACGTAGTGATTTGGCTGCAAAAAATTATGTGAAAGTAAGACATTAGTGGTACTATATCCTGTCAATTTCAGGTGAACCGAACAAGTCAGTCCGGAGAAAAAAAATTCACAAATTTCCGAACTCGAAATCGAGGAAGCTGGTACAACTTCGTCAATTAAGTTTATTTTGTCGCCAATGTCAAAATGCGTGTACCGCAGGGAGCGAAGAAGTGATCCCTCTATAAATATTTTTAGAAAATGAAATAATTCAGGAGTTAGGCTAGCGAATAGCGAACCATCCGTCAAATCGTCAACTCTCATCTATAAATCAGCCTCGACGCGCGATCCCAGCACTGGAAATAGCGCAAAGTATAAGGAGAATCGCGAGCCCCGCGCGCAGGCAGGTAATTCGATCAGCGTATGACAACACTCGTTCCGCCGATTCGGATTCCCAATAGACGACGGCTCTTTGGCCGAGAATGAGGAAGCGTGCGCGCGCCGAAAAATCTAAGCTCGATGACAGCAGTATGCGTGTTTTATTCTTTTTTTTGTTATCCGGGAGATAGATAGAACGAGAAGCCGGAGGGAAAAGGGCGTCAGACTCGCCGACGCCAGTCTGGAGATCGAGTCGCCGCGAAGGACGAGGAGGGAATGAATTTGCTCTCCGGCTTTCTTTCTCCCTCTTTCTGCACTGTTGGCAGCTGGCGTTTCTCGTCAGAGCTTGCGCGCCGCGGCTACTATACACGCCTTGTTTTACTCGGGCAAACAACTTTTGCGAAAAGTTCTGTCAGGGCGTAGAATGATTTTTTCGGGCTGGCCCGCGGCTAAAAATAATGTGCTGTTTGTTGTTTTGGAAGTTTGATGGATGTTAACCGTTATGAGAATATAGCCAAGACATATTGTTCGCCGATCCAAGCACAAGAGATATTTTAGACCACGGATTATGATTTTAACGTTATATTAATATACTAATGCTCTTCAAAACCGTATACGTAATATAAGGAAAAGCACGAAAAATCGATTGACCTTATCGTGTAACCTAATCAACCGCCGTTCCTCCAACCCGCGACAACGCAAATCTGCCTATTATTACAGCCGGCTCGAAAAACATCGGGCCGAGCGCGCACGAAAAGCCAAAATTTCTCGGGGCACGAGGAGCGTACATAAAAAGCCGTACACACGCACACGTCCCGCCGAGTACAAAGTGGACTCGACGTTTTCGGCTCAGCTAGTAAGAAGTCGCCGTTCAATACGGACACATCGCGCTCTCTCACTCTCTTTCTCGCAACATTGCCAGAGAGAGGGGCGGAGCTAGTCGTATCGCGAATTCCGCGATACATCGCATTGTAATTTACTCTCTTTCCGCCGGAATTCCTTATATACCGTAAGCTCAAAGGGCGGCCGGCCGCGTATGCGGCATACCGATTTTCGTGCGGGCGGCCGCGAGGCGAGCGAGCGTTTAACGACCTCCTATATAGTGTGTGATCGATTTCGCGAGAAGGAGGAGGAGGAGGAGGATTGCACTTGTAATGCGGCGTGAAGAAATTATTAGATGGCTTTATGACTAGGCGTTATCCTTTATTTTCAGCGTGGAAAACGTCATTTTTTTATACCGCCGAGGGATTTTTGTATATAAGGCTCATCAAAGGGCGTATAAAAGTTATAAAAAGCTCGCGCCCACTTTTAAACCTTATCATTATCCGTTTCGTCCCTTTTTTATATAATATGCTATATACGCTCGTTTTACGCCTTGACTTTGTTGCAGCGCTTTTTTCGAGGTCAAGGATCACCGCGAGAATATAATTTCCTAGCCACTTCTTTCATTAAGGTTTCGACGGCCTGGAGCGTAGGTGTGTAGGTACGTACGTGTGTGGCTTTTATTATTAATTCACCGCGAGTTGAACTATTACACACGCAAGCGCTTTATCGTGTACGTACTTTTAGGAAAAACTGCTAATTACGCTACTACTTCTCGTACTCCACTTCCCAGTCATTAAAGTGGATATATTTCTCGTGCACGTCGATATAGTGGTAGTCGTTAGCAAAATACATTAATTGAAGTGTAGAAATTAATCCGAGCCGAAATTCAATTCCGACATGAGGTGTCGTGGAACGGCATTACATAGGAATCCGCGAATCCGCCTCTCTCCATTCACGCGTGTCGCGCGCGCGCGGGCAGGTTTCCCCCGGAGATCCTCAAAGTCGCTTTTCACGCGAAGTCAATTTGGCTCTAAAGTACGTGCTATAAGTCGGCCCGGAGAAGATCGACCTACTCTCTTTAGCCGTCATCCAGGGCCCGGAGTATTGGCGAGAGGAGGAAAAAGTCACGCCGCTCTTCAATAGACGAAGTCAAACTTTTTCAACTTTTACAAATTACCTCCTCCGGTGTAAATCCACTCTCTCGAATTCGATACTCCCGCGTCTGCAAACTTGCGCTCATATTTTAACGCGCGAAATATCTCCGGGGGAGCGATGTAGACGAATCGATGCGTGCGCGCATCTGATTTCGCGGGACCTTGAGCCCGATTCCGCTTTCCTGTCTCTATACCGCTCTTTGACAAAAAGGCTCCAATTTTGTCTCTTAACTTTACTTCTCTACTCCGCCGTCAATGTCTCCTCGCCTCGGCTCATCTGCACTGCAAGCGTACCGAGCCGCGGATATTTCAGGTCGCCGATGTCACACGCGTTTCCTTACTCTCTTTGCAGAGCCGGAGGGCGAAAGCAGTTTCCCCGCATGTGAGCTAGGATATATATATATATCTATAGCATATGATGCGGTTTAGGTGACGCGTCCACCGACGTCCTTTTTCCTCATTTCGGGGATGCGGTAATTCAGTTTTCCTTTTAGTTCCCAAGCGGTTTTCTTCTAATCTGCGGCTATCTAAAGTGTGGCAATTTTGTTAATTTTCCGACAAATAAGCAATTTTCCTTTTTTGTATTTTAGTCGTTCTTGATATAACCCCAGTGCTCTTTTAATAGAAAATTCAATGTTACTTTGTAGCCACTAAAAAATGAAGCGAAAACTCAAGACCGTTGTTCAGAGATTGTCAAAACATGAGGTAAAAAAGCTGAGAGTCATAAAAGGAAGCTCAGCAAAATTTTACGGAAAATGAAAAGTAAGTAGAAAGTTCCGGGCACGGTTGGACCTTATATGCAACGCTTCAAATATTTACAAAAGAGCGGGTTCTTTATTAAAGAAAAATGAACTACTCTATAATAAGGAGAAGTAGTGTAATCAACCCTCGATGCAAAACGAGTCATGCCGAATTAAAGGATCGATACACGAGGCTTTCGGCATTCGTTACAACGAAAATCCTCTTACATCATAAAGCAGGTATATATACTTCGAAATAACCAGCCAGCGCTCCGTTACAATAAGTAGATCGATCCCTGTTACATCAGCCATACGCTCACATTATTTTTACACAACGGCACGCGAATCTCGCTGCCCCCAACTCCGGTCTACGTCATTCTTGCATCAGCCTGGACCTCGTCGTCATCGTATATCCAGCAAGTGTCCGCTGCACCTTTAAACCCCGCTTGCAGGAGGAGGGTGACTATATACATGACGATATCACTCGTCCGGCGTCTGCTACCCAAGCAGCTCTTGCGCGCGCGCGTAGCGCCGGGTGGTGGTGGTGGGGGCTGCTGGCTCGGCTCTGCTGCAGCGCGCCGCGGCGCGGGAGGACTGGCTCAGAGAGCCGGCAGCCCGCACTCCGCGAGCTGCTCCGCCGTCTGTCCTCTCGCCTTCCGCTCGACATCGCTAAAAAAGAGAGAGAGAGAGTGAGTGAGTGAGGGAGAGGGATAGTGCGCGCGCGCGCACGCGATATATTCACACACGCAGTCATACAGACAGAGAGAGACACCCGCACATTGTTAAGAGCGACCGCAGGAGTTTAAGGGAGAGGACACACCATATTGGGAGGGAGGAGAGAAGAGAGGATCGGTCCCCCGCGGGTGGCTCCCCCGTCCACGCGCGCATCGTCGTCCACTAGGTGTGATAGATATAATATATACATATATATCGGCCCGCTGCTGGAGCCCTCGAGCCCGGCTGCTACGCTGGAAAGCCAAGGGGACTGAGGTGAGTCTCGCGATCTCTGCCGTATAGTTGCTATACCTACACCCCTGCCTGACTAATCAGCTGACTCGTCGCGCGCGCGAGTCCCCGCCCTCGTGACACTTTTTTCTCCCAGAGCCGCCCGACCTATCTTTCTGTCATCTTTCTCACGAAACACCGCGCGTGTCCTGTGCGGGCCCCCCGCGCGCCATATTGCCTAGAGCCGCAGTAGATGAGGGTGGAGACGCGTATTCCAGCTCGCTGAAGTAGAGGTTAGGTGGCTCGCGCAGCGAGGGGGAGGGAAAAACGCGGAAGGAAGGAAGAGGAAGGGTTGTTGCCAAGGGCCGAGGCGCCAGAGGTGAACGCGATATATATATATATATACCCACCCCCGCACACTGCGGCTCGTGCATTGCCGCCCCGTTTTAGTGGCCATATACACTTACGTGCAGTACCTACACCTGCGAGAAATCTCGAATTTTAATTAGCGAGCGCCGATTGATCGCGGGGGGGCCGCGCGAGGCCATTTTTTTTTGTCAAAAATCGTACGGGGGGCAATTAGGATATAATACAGCGGCGTGTGGAGGGACCGAGGGGGGCCAGGAGGGAATCTTGCGCAACCACCCCCCGGAACCTCCTTAACCTTTCCTCGCCTTTCACCGCGGGTGCTCGCGCTCTATAGGTATATAGAGAGAGGGCTGGAGAAAAGAGAGAGAGAGTGGAGCACCGCTGGTGGCGCGCTGGCGGCTCCGTGGTGGCGCGGGCCGTGCGCGCAGCCGCATGCGCAACGCGGAAAGCCGGCTCCTCTCGCTCTCTCTCTCTCTCTCTCCCCACATTGACCGTGTACTCGCGCCTCGACGGCGGCCCCCTTTCGAGACGGTTCTTTGGATATTTCTCACCACCTCCTTTTGTCCTGCGAGTCGTCGTCGTCCTTTTTGTTACTCGCTATAGTTGGCGCGGTTCGCGCAGGAGCACCGGCGCGGTCGCTAAATTTTCGCCAGGAGCTGACGGAGGAGGAGGAGGACGGCGAGGAAAAATCGATAAACGTTGTAACCCGCTCCATGTAAGGATATTCGCTCGTTCATCTCGGGATTATTAATCGCCAGTGCATGCGTCCTGAATGTGTCTTCTCGCGAGGCGATCCGTACCCCCTACCCGTCAGGATTGCGTCATTGGCTCTTTTGTCCGCTCGCGAGTATATCATATCCGCAGTGTGATGTGCGTGTACGTGTGCGAATGAGTCGCTGCCTGCCTGTGTGCCCTATATATAAATTCGCGTTAAACGTCATGTGGCGAGCGATAGCGATCCGAACGAATATACGATGGAGCACGTCAAATTAGGGGCTGACTGTATTATACCCCCGGGCGAACGAATAATTGCATTAGCCACTAATAAATTCCGATCGGTCAGTCAATTGCATGATGTATATATATAACGATTCTGTTGGTCCGGTGCAGTTATGACGACCATGGCTCCTGCTGGCGAGGGGGGAGGTGGGAACGGCCAGGGCGGGGGCGCAACGGAGCAGGCTCCGAGCAGCACCGCCTCGACGCCGGCCCAGCAGCCCCAGCAACCGGTACCATCGCAGCCGCATCCGCCCCCGTCGCCCCTCAGCGGCTGCTACCTCCTCGTGGTGCTTCCCGAACCCCACACCGCACAACACAAGGATCTCATCTCTAACCGACTCGCTAAAGGTTTGTGCATCAGCGCTTTTAATCTCTCCGTGTGCATGTCGAACTCGTAATTGTTGGTTGAGAAATTGAAATAATTTTGAAACCCCCGATTGGTGTATACTATCCTATTCCAACTGGATGCGGTAACTCGTACCTACATCCTGGAATGTTAAAACTCCAAAACTACTAGCACTATAAATGTTTAATAATTCTTTACCGAGAACACCACGATCGTAAACTTCAATTTTAAATGCAAACTCCGAGGAATGAAACTTTGTCTTGTTCGCATGAGAGAGAGAGAGAGAGCGTATGAATTGTTAACACTCTCGGCCTTGAATTATACACGAAAATCGTGCATCATTCACGACCATCTTCGTCTTCTGCGCCGCTGAACAAAACCAAGGCACGCGCCCCCCAAGCAACAAAGAACCATGCATACGTGCCTTTAGCTCCCGAAAAAAACCGTGAGCCGCGCTCGTCGGCTAATTGACAGTTTAATCGACATTTTCGTAAAGGTGATATACCGTTTTTCTAATCAGGCCTAGTTCGATAGAAGCCTTGTAAAGCTTTGTAGGCTTCGGTCAACCCCGAGGCCTGACTAAGCAGAGTCTAGGATGAAGCAAGCAAGCGCGCGTGGGCAAACTAATCGGGCCGCCCGCGCGCCGAACTGATTTGTCGTGGGCGACGGAGGGATTTCCCTTCGACGAATTTATAACCGCATTAAGATTCGAAAAGAAGATAGCCAGAAGAGCGAGAGAGAGAGAGACAGAGAGGAGTATTGATCACCAGCAGTATACGGCTCTGCTGGCGCATTGTTTTTGTCGACGACGACGCCTTTTCGCCAAGTATATAGTAGAGTGTATGTGCTCGCTCTTGTTCTCGCTCGGATGTCAGACGCGTATTGGACTCGAAGTTTTATTGAAAAAGCCGAGCGGACTCTGTTTTTTCCTGCTATACAGCGTGCAATAACAATTTTCATAGGTGCGCGCGCGCGTCGGACGGCCAGCAGCAGCGTTGTGTTCTTTTTTTTTAGTATCAACATCTATAAAGCGTCGTTACGTGACCCACATTGAAAAATTCATGAAACGATATATATATATATAAATTTGAGCGCGGAACACCGCGCACGCATGAATAAATACGAGCGAATATATAACTTCTCGGGGAGAAAATTATAACTCGAAATAACATTGCTGGCTTTCGATTGTCCAGCGCCGAAAGGACGACGGCTGTGTGTTTCATACACACACAGGCGCAAAGAGCGTGCGAACGCGTCTAAAAATATCCCCGTGCGGGCTTGAGCGCCGCGATAAACAGCGTACTGTAACGTCGGGGAATGTTGATGGCACACCTTTTTCGATAGAGAGCAGTACAGTCCGTTAAATTCTCGCGGAGCCAAGTTGGCCGATATCCGGAAAGGCCTCGCGTGACTTCCGCGCTCGCATACGTGTGTGCGCGCGCTGGCTAACGGTGCTTATACATACGCGCGGCGTTGAAAAGGACTTTTATCAAGTCTGTTGCTAGGTGCCGACGCACGTGCGGGCCGAGCGCCTCTGCCCTCCGCGTGATTGCGCTTTCAAAGATTCAGCGTCCCCCCGTATTGTCAATGGGGCGCGCGCAGCTTCTTTATAATTAAGCGCGGGATATGGCGCGACGAGTCGTATTTAGCTTCGCGAGGCCTGGGGGAGGAGGACTTTAACGCGGAATGTAATTAAGGCGTGCGGATCGAAGCTGCGAGGGAGACTTTGCGAAACGATTCGGGGAGGTAATATTTTCATTTATCGACTCGGCAGGCATATTGAATTTAAAGTTCGCCGCGTGTAATGAGGCAACTTTCTTTTTTGCACGGGCCAACTTTGTTATTCGATTACGAATATTACGTAGGCGTCGCTTTATTGGGTTCGCGCGTGTCTCAAGTTCAGCGCGATTTTTAGCCCCACCACCGGCTCGTTTCATTAGTTTTATTTCGTTTTATTTTTCGATTAAAGTAGGTTACGGCAAAAGTCTTATATCAAGGACGTTTGGTCTTTCATTTTTTTTTTTCGAGTTAGCTTTCCAGAGGTAATAATAATTCGGAAATAGATACTTATTGCAGTAGGCTAAAACTGTAAAATCGATCGATTTTTTTCATCAAGCGCCAGCTGAAAAAAAAATCCGAGTCTCGCGTGCGGCCGGCAGCGCGCGACGCTAAAATTCCCCTTTTAATGGTCTGAAAGATCGTAGACGAGATAAGGCAATAAACGCTCTGCCACTGTACAAAAGCCTCGTGCGTGTGCCTCCTTCAAAGTAATTTATATTTTTACTTATATGTACCTATATATACGCGAAATACCGCGCGACTACTGCTCGACTGGACTTGGAAAATGAAAACTTTTCCCAAACGCAGGGAAACAAATCGAGAGCGCAACGCTTCTTTCTTTGCGCCAAAGTGTCGCCTGCAGATAAAAAAAAACGCGCGCGAGGCAGCCTCATCAGTCTGAATGAAATAATTGGTACGTTCGGCGAGGGTCAAGGGCACATAGTCGCTGTCTCTCCCTCTCGTGCCTATACGCGAGAGAGAGAGAGAGAGCCGCGCTGCAGGGGCAAGGACGCACGCGGGGGCCCGAGATTTAAATGAAGGAGCCGCGGGCCGATGCCAGTCTCGCGTGTGTGTGCGGGCATTCCGCAATGCGCCATTGGCGTTTTTACTCGCGCGCGGCGCGCTGCCATCCTTTAGGCTCAATTGTCGGCGTCGCGCTAACGAAAATTAGCATCGCGGCTATATTTATCCCTCTCTGACCGCCGCGCGCTCCGGCATATCAAAGAGTTTTCCTCTTATTAGTGCGGCCGTTTGTCTCGGCTTTTTACGACTCGAGACGCGCCGATGTGCTTTACGATGGGACACGTACGTCTGGACGCCGCGGCTCGCTCCCTCGTAAATTTGCTGCCGCCGCTGCTCCATTTGCCCTACTCGGCTGTCTTTGCCCTCGCCTAAGTGCAAGCTGCCGACTGATGAAAGTGAGGGAGGTGCGAAGAGAGAGCGATTTCCAACGGGGTCGGAGGGTTAATCAATCTGCCCGGCAGCGCCGCTCGTTAAAAACTCCCCTCGAGAGCTGCGGTGTATTGCCGAGAGAGCTTGCGAGTTTATCCATATTCAGCGCTCTCGAGGTTTTGTCGCGCGGTTTGGTTTCATGCGCGAGTATCGCGTGTGAAAATTTAGATCGCGTTGATGCGAATTATAGGTATATTGATGAAATTTATGATATTGAACAGTTATTTGCGCGCGGCTTTGAAATTAAATTATATTTTAATCAGGGTGCAGGCGAAGAGAAATTAATGTATATATATATATGTATTAAATTCAGAGAAATGGGAAAATTTAAACATTTATAATGTTGAAAAGCTTCTATGAGGCCGTTGGGAGTTTTTATACCCGACAAATATTACGCGCTCGTAAAGTGAAATAGCAGCATATTGCGTTGCGTCTCTTATATACCGCCTTTTATTGTACGCGCATGAATTTCTAAATAATTGGAACAAATGAGTTTTCGACCGTACGCAATAACTAAAATCAGGGCATATTTCTAACGACATCGTTATAGATGAAATTCTCAAGCGGCGCCAATCGATAGAAGGTATTTCTCGGAAACCGAAAGAAATATCCGGAACGCATTGTTTAACTTGACAATTTAACAACAATACGTGTATTTCATATCCCTCGTGTTAATAAAATCTCAAAACAATCTTCCTCTGCAGTCAACCGAAAGCACAACAACCCCAGCTTATAACACGGCCCGCGAGCAACAAGGACGGAGGACGGCGAAAAAAATAATTGGCTCCGCGTAAACTACTCTCCTCGATTTCTCTTTTTTCCGTCAAAAGCTGCGCGCGGCGAGCGGTTAAAAATAAAAAAAGCTGCAAGAGGAGGAAAAGCTCTCGCTCGAGAGAAACCTCGCGCGCACGCGGGGGGAGGAAAAAAAAGCGAGTGCTGCTGCCCGTATATCCGCGGGGCTGGTGCACGCACGTGCGCGGCGTACTTGTGCTTTTAAAGGGGGGGGGAGGCGCTCAGACGACGACGAGGGGCGGCTGCGCCCGGAGGCCTTAAATGCCTCTTTTGTATTTATAGAGAGTGTCACGGTCCGCCGATTCGCGGAACACCGACCGCGTTTCTCGCACGCAGAGCCACTCGCGTCAATACGCCCCTGGTGTGTGGGGTCTCTCGCTGCTGCAGTTTTTTCTCTCAGCTCGGCGCCGCCTTGGGCTCCGGAGGATATGCCGCACCAGCGTGTTTTTCTTTCGGCGGGCGCCTTTTTTTCTCTCTCTCTCGTTGCTCGGCGACCTTGCTTACGTAAATCCGCGCGATAGCTCGTGTTATACGACAAAGGATCGTCGCGGTGGAATATGGCTTGCGTGTGACAAAGGGGAGAAGAAGGAGGAGACGGTGACGAGGCAGTCCTTAATCGTGGAATTCAATCGAAGAGAGCCAGCTCATTGTGCGCGCGGGCTTGACAAAATGGATTGTATATTCTTTGCATATAAGCATAAGTATACACTCACCGCGCTTGTTCCGCGCGGAGAGCATAAATTTGAAATGACGCGGTGCATAAAAAGAAATTCGCCGGCTTCGCGAGAGAGCTATAGAAGATCGGCCGGGGGGTGGTGGTGGTGCTCGCGGTATCGACTGTGACGTCGCGAAGTTAAAAGTAGCACGTGGAGCGCTCGCTATAGCCGCATGCATATATATGTAAGAGCCGCGCGGAATGCAGCTGTTCCAGTGTGTCTGTGCAGATGTGCTATAGAGCGGAGAGAGAGAGTCGGCGCGTAAAAGTAATCGAAATGGAGAAGGTCCGCGTTCGGCGAGACTGGCACGACCACGAGGAGTATACGCGAGCGTAAAGTAGGAGGGCGCAATACTATTTCGGTCTATTCCTCACATGTCTAGAGGTCATCGCCTCTCAGAATACCTCGTGACTACTATCCGCGGGACACACGACGCTGCGACTCTAATATATATATACTTACATCTTCCTACGCTACCGCGCACGTGGGCTTATCGCGGGGTAAGTGTGTCCGAAAACCCGATAAAAAGCCGCAGTCGGGAGTAAGAGGGTGAGTAAACCTCTCTCTCGGGTAGCTGTCGACCAATCGCAGCGGCTTGTTTGCCTTCGCGCGCTCTCTCGACGAGTGTGCAGCCCACTCGGCCCCGCGGTTGTACGAGAGCGCACATTTTCGCGGGGCTCGAATGCTCTTTAAATACATTGATTGCGCCCCTGTTTAACAGCGAGCTGCTAGCGGCGCTTCAATTTCCTACTCCTAAGCGCTATACTCGCGGCGGCTGATGCGTAAAAGGAGAAGTATTATAATTCAACGTAAATATATATATAAGTGAATTGGAGAACTTGTCTTAAAAGTTGAGCGCGCCTTTTCCACTTTCGAAAAAGCAAAAACTTGGCTAAGTGACTGCGGAGGGGGGAGCTTTTAAAGAGACGAGTGGGAGAATTTTATTTAATTTTTTAATCCGCGTATATATCCGCCTATGGTATTATGAACAGAAAACTTCCCGGACAATCAATTTTAATTCCCAGCGCGATGGAACAACAATTTTGCCTCGCGCCACTCGAGCCCCGAGAAGCGTAATAATGCAAGAAGTATACAAGCCGGAGCACTTAGAGCGCTAATATCACTGAAAAGTAATAGTACTTAGCGGAGAACTTAAAAGTCGAGAGAATAATTAAGAGCGCGAAAAACATTTGACCACCCCGTCCCACTAAATGAAGCTCTGTGATATATATATAAGTAGAGAATCCAAGGCCGGATGAGATGGAGAAATATAGGGGATTCCCCGCAGTCGAGGTATAAAAAGTTCGTGTCGGACAATCGAATAATCGGAAAAGTTCGAGATAAAAGGCCAAGGATATAACACGTGGAAAAGGAACCGTCGACGACTACCTATACAAAAGGAAGAGAGAGAGAGAGAGAGAGAGAGAGATTGTAGCTGCGGCTCGATATATATATACCTACATATCCAGGCGCGCGTGGATCCGCGCCGGAAGGAATCGATAGAGAAAGTCGAAGGGGAGAAAGCGAATGTGCGTGGGCGTATGTAGGAGCGAAAGAGGGAAGAGGGCAAACGAGTGCCCGCTGGGGGTGGGAAAAGGACGAGTAGTAGCAGTAGTAGCGAGTGGGAAAAGAGAAAGAGACGGAGAAAGAGGGAGCGAGAGAGGGAGGCGGTGGTTGTAGCTAGATGCGGCATGCGCACGTTAGTACCTGCCTACAGCCACATCCCCGCAGTCCCCGGAACTCGGATCAATAACCCATCCAGTCGTCGTCTCGGTCCCCGCGCTCATGACTACTACTACTACTACTACACACACACACCGCCAGCGCATTGCCATAGTCCCTGAACAACATTGCCGTACCAGCCGGACTTGCTCGGACCGCGCATTAAGCCACATCCTGCCGAGTTTTCCCCGAGAGGCCGAGAGATACTCCCGGCGCCATGTGCAGTATATAGTTGGAGCAGCAGCGGCTGCGCGAGCTGGGAAGCATCCAGTAGAATCCTCTCGTCGCTCTGTACTTCACGAAGTACGAGCCAGAGGTCGCGCCGCTCTTCACGAAGTCTAGCGCGTGTGATATCGAACGCGTCCGCGCGCCAGAGAGAGAGAGATATATATGTCGCTTCATGGCTGGATATGTATTTATGAAGTTTGTTTCGACAGGTTTCTGTGGGGATTTTCGGGGGCTTTAGGACTGGGGAAACCCTATACCCTCGCGTATAATACGCTTTTTTACGGGAAACAGCTGTCTCGCTTTCCGCTCATATTATATTGCAAATACATATTTCAGTATCATATGTGGGCTATGCTTAATAATTTTTTTTTACCGATTTGGGTCGAGATTTTTGATTGATTTATTTTATGATATTTCATGTATAGCAGAATGTCTGTTTTGATTATAAATATTCTAAAGCATTATTCTCGTGATTTAACGAATTGAATTTTCGAAGGTTATATTAAGTATATCCCAAAATTTAACACAGGATATATGTAATAACTTCGTGGTCGTCGTAAGCCAGAAAATCAGCGTCGAAGTTCATTTGAAGCACAGTCGTCGACTAAAGGGCCGAAAAAGAAGCATTAAAGTACAGCATTACACAAAGGCCACTTTGACAAATTCAGCGGAAATACCGTGCGACGTTCGAGTAGGCCGCGCGCCGCGCCAGTGCATATAATAATGTTTGATAACCCGGAGCGATAGGGCCGCTCGCGCAGGGGTGTACATATCGATCAGCTGGCTGGGCAAACATGAGCCGCTGTGTCTCACCTATCGTGAAAACGAGAGCCATAAATATGACGATACAATTAAATTAACGGCAGGTCTAAAAAAAGAGTCCCACCGACGCCGCACCGTCGCCAGCGCCGCGCGGCACCGACGACGAGAAGATAGAGCGCCTGGCGTGCCGCGAATCACTTAACGTTTCCGCCCCTGGTATGTGTGTATACGTGTGCACGCGCCTCGCTGGTATATAGAGGGCACATATCGACGCGAATTTCGGCGTCCCCGTCTGTATATACATATATTCAATTTATTCGCACGCGGCTCCGAATCGCGCGAGGCGACGAGAAGTGCACACTGTTATATATACGTATGCCGCTGGCGTAGTGTACGTTGATAACGGTTACGTTCGGCCGAGTGGCAGCTCTCGTATAGGCAATTTTCATTAGCGCATTGTCAAATGCTAAATCGCCGTGTGACGACGTGTTTTGACACAAGCATTAAATAAGATACAGTTGCAGGTTATTATAATACAGAAAAATGCAGCACCGCGCTAAGATACGATCGTGCGTGCGTGCACGTATGTGGAAAAGAAAATAATTTTTTATACTTCGCGGCGCTGCTTTGTATGCCGTGCGTGCGATCTGACTCACGCGCTCGTAAAAGCGGATATAATACCCCCGCCCCGGCCGCTGAGGGAGCGAGTTAGTCTTACCCGAAGGGCGCGTTTCCGCGTAACAATTTGTCCCGGCTCTTATATACCTATCTATGTACGTTTTTTCCTAAAAGGGAGCTAGTGAGAGTATACGGTTATCGATTATCAAGGCGGAGAGAGAATTAACGCGGCCGACTGTCTGTCTGCCGGCCCCTCAGATTTCCCGGAAATTCAAGGGCAAGCGGGGCTGCCGATGGCTGCCTGTAGTTGTACGGCTTTGGGGCATCACAGAGCTGCGTGTACCTACGCGCAGGTTGTTGTTGTTATAATTCGCCTGATTTTCGACTTTGATATGGAGATGCGCGCTGAGAATTTCCATTATTAAAACAATTGTTTGTTGATGCAAAGCTCTGACATGGTAGAAAGAAAAGTAATCGATTCGACGCGAGTTTGCTCATTAATATTGCCGCAATAGGAGAGGTATACGTGTCAGCCATGATCGGGTGGGACGCGAACGGTCAAGCCACCTTAATTGAAATGATGTTTGAAAAGACGGGGAAAATTATTAAAATTAACTCGCGCGCTAATTATCTTTGAATATGGCATTCTGCGCGGGCTATTTAAATGTGACAGTTCAATTAATGGCGAGAGAAAAGGCCGCATGACAATTGCGGCAGATGGGGGGAGGCGAAGGGTTTATAAATAATCCCCGAGAGCCGAATGGGGAGACAGTGTCAGTCTTCGTGTTCTTATACAATTCCGCGTGGAAACATTCGTCGACGCGGAGCGAAACGAGGGAGGGAGGAAGAGAGATGGAGAAAGTGTGCGAATCCAAGGGATCTAATTTTGAACTTCTCTCTCTCTTTCTCTCTGTCTCGCTTTCACGGCATCTCGGCATGTCTCCCGTTAGTCTCGAGTGCTCCGGTCTTGAACCTGACCCCTACAATGCATACTCGAATCATTACGCCGAAATCAAGCTCTTTTGACAGATCCTCCTTTGTTATTGTATCTTAAAACTATTCCTGCCGGTAAATCAACTAATTAAAAGCTCGCGAACAGCGGATCGCTTTGCTGATGTTATATGTACAGCAAGAACTTGAATCAAAATAATCATCGAGTTTTTAATAGATCGCGTTAGCAGTGGACTAAAGAGGGAATAATATAATTAATGGAAAGTATGTGTGCAGCAGTGGAGTTTCTGATTTTATACATGTGTTATGTAAATTTTAATTATGAACGCATGGACAATAATCTAGCTACTGTAGAAAATATATATTTTGCCCTTATCTTATTTTACACGTAAATACATAAAAGTCATAACAGAAATCGGATATTTAATTCATAAATTAAAGTTACTGTCATATAATCATACGGTAATAGTCTTGAATCACGTATATCATCACGCTTCAATGCTGCTCCAATAATTCTTTATTCCTTGTTGATAACAAAATAATAATTTTTCATTCTCCGGCGACGACATTATGTAAATGAATGTAATTTTAGAAGACAAAAGCTTAGATAACTTCAGACTTTCTGTGAAAAAACTGGGCGGGTGTAAGTTAATGCTTTGGTATATAGTACCTAGCTCGCTATTGAAAATTCAAGGTGCGTGCGCATGACGTGCTCGAATATCATAAACAGTATTCATATGAAACTCCAGGGAGGAAATCGAGTACGCCCATGCGTCCGCTAATACAACAGTATACTGTATAAGAATATTCAGTAAACTTATTCATATGAAAATTAGTTGCTTATTTGAATGGTATTCGTCAGTGAGTTTATAGAAATTTTTAGACCATTTCTATCTACAATTAGAATACGTTTATAAGGAAAATCATTATTCAATTTAATAATAATTAATGAAAGGAAACCATGCTTATTTTCTGTACTTTTATAAATGCTACAAGTTTTTTTTTCATTCGGCTAATCTTTTAAACGTCTTGTTTATTACGAACCGACTTATCAGACTTATTGTTAGCAATAGTTTTTTAAATAAATAGATACATTACAAATATTAAAATATACATTTTTGGAATCACTTGAAAGGAAATTTTAAATCAATTTTTATACATTATTTTTGCTTTATCAAATTTAAACCAAGAAATGCGGAGAAGATGCAGCTCAGCATTTTTTTTGTCAAGAACATTTTGACCCTGTTTTAAGACAAAGGCCTGCAACGTCTCTTTTACACTTTGGCACATATCGCTATTTAAAGTGATGAAAAAGTGTAACGTCAGTTTTCTTTGATATAAAAATTGAGCCTCTAAAATAAGCGAAGAGTAATAAATAATTAAATTGTTGTATTGAATCTTGTTTAAAAATAGATCATTACAAAGTAACTGTATATAAATTGCGACTTCTCGAACATACCCTCATAAAGGCGAATATGTGTAAGAATATACAAAAGAAGAAAGTGTAAATGTCTATACATAGCTGGGGCAAACCCAGAGTTTTCTGCATCCGCTTCTCTCCTTCTTCGCCTCTTTTCTTTGCGTGCAAAAAGAGAAACCCAAAAGCAAGAAATGCAAATGAGTCGAGCATGAAAGCTGCACAGAATCAACACACTTTGCGCTGCGCTAAAGTTATACTTCAAGTTATACTTAGCTCGGAAGTCTAATCTAATACACGGAACCTTTATATCGTTAATTGTAACTTAAATTAAAAAATGACATTGAACATTTGGCATACTTTTATAAAAATAATAAACGTTCTGACAATTCTTGTATGGTTGGATTAAGTCTTATTTCGGTCAATTGTACTTAATTTTAAAAATAATTGCAGATGTGGATTCTAATAGAATAAATCAAAGTATTTTTAAATTTAAAGGGATATGATGTTATAAGAATACCTGACGCAAGTAGCGATAAGTTTTCACCATAGTTATTAATAAGTGAATCGCTTACTGCAGTAATTCCCTGAATATTGTTAAATTAATAGTTATTTTTCCAGAATTCAATTTTAATTGAACTTGTGATTAACGTGAAAAATGTCTTGAAAATTCAATGTCTTGCGCAAGCTAATGAAAGTTTCGAGAGTAGCATCTGAATCAATTTCAATTCAGTTCAATTCATAACCGCGATATTGTTTATGGAAAACAGAATGCATCCAGTATGAGTGAATAACGGATATCGAAAACAAGAGAGAGTAAGAAGCGGCGGGCATCGCGGAGGCAAAACTTAGCACGGCTTCGCCGTATCACCTTCAGGGCTTCCGATCAATTTGACACAGCATCGAGTGCCTTCTGCAATATACCAATTTAGAGGCTTTAAGAGGCGACCCCTGCGTCTTTGTCACCACTGCCTTCTTCACACAAAGTCAACACCTGACCTTACGTTTATTGTCTATGCAAATATTGATTTTATACTTTTCTTAGTCTAGATCAAAGAAAATTATGTAACCGTCATGTTGATCGTTCGGGATCCGACTGGCTACGATCACATTTCAGATATCCTTGCTGAGTTGTACATGGCATTTATTTTGCGACAATACGAGCAGGGTACAAAGAGCTCCACTTTCTGAGACTAGAGATTTCAATGACGCAGTAGACAATTTTTAAAATTAATACATTATCAAAAAGTAGTTTTTTAAAATTGTAAATTTTTATATTTCCATTACTATAGCTACACATTTATTTCAAGTATACTTGATAAAAATACGCATAGCACGCCTTTAACATCTGAGTTTTAAAAGCAGTACGTAACAATGAAACGCCGAAGGTCAGATGTAAGAGCGGCGCGATATATCAAAAGCGATTTTATAGACATCTTTATAAAAGCAAACCTTTATATTATTTTTCATTTCTTAAGGCCTTATAAATGGATGCAGAAATCTTGCTCGTGAAGATGGTGTTGAGCCGGTGTCAGTCGGTGAAGCGGGGCTATGTATGCGTGGATCGATTGCCGGCTAGTAAAGACCACGTGACGGGGGTGCGGTGTTCGTGACGTCACCATTGCCGCCCTAGCCATCCCTTTGAATCATTCTTTCCCCAAGCTAATAGTTTTTACATTCATTTTCGCAATATTACTGGAATATTTTTTCATCCCTTGTCATGCATATATTAGCAAAGATCAATAAGTCGAGCACTTAAATTAATTTAGCAACAAGTTAAAAATATTGCCAAAAACAAGCATATATTAAGTAAAAAGTATCAAGAAAGTTTTAGCAGTATTTCTGCAATATTAATGAAAATATTTTTCTTTTTTTTTTTTCTTTTTTTACGTAGCTGTGTATGTACATACGCAGACGATGTAAAAACAGTAAAGAAATATTTTCAGAACTTTGTTAAAACTATAAGATTTTAAGTTAAAGTGAAAGATTGTAGAAAAGTTGTATCAAGATACCTTATTTTCCCATTAACGGTCAAGCGGATATTTTACAGTCATGGTTTTTCATGTTTAGGCGGCAATATTTAATTTTTGGTAAAAATTTTTTTTACTTAAAAATATGTTTTTCTTTTATATTTTTAATTGGTTTCAAGTTTTTTATAGATCAAAAACTAATCGACTGTGATATGTCCGCTTATCCGTTAATAGGTTAAAGGAAATGTTTGAGATAAATTCTTGCAATATTGTTTTTTAAAAGCCAATTATCATTTTTACTGTGTTAATAGCTCCATCACCATTTCTGAAAATTTGAGAAAGAGCTATGCTTTGTAGAAAATGTTCGATGCGGTCGGAAGAGCTGACACTGACACCTACTACTAACTAGGTCTAAGTACTCGGGACTTATAACCTCGAGCCATTAGTTTCTGTCATAAGAGATCGAACTTGAAGGATTTGCTACTCTTCGCCAATGTATGTGGCTACTTCAATTTCCATCAGATTTCAATTGAAACGTTATATCCCAACTACCAAAGCTTTAAAAAAACTATGGAAATCTGCATTATATGAAATATTTTTTAACATGAATATTGAAGATGTAACAATTATCCAACTCCTTATGTTATTTCGAGAGGAATCCATAAAAATAATTGAAAATATTTGACAATATTATTCTCATTTATTTTTATAATATTTTTCTTGATACTGGCACTTTTGTTGTGTAAATTATTTAAATTTCTTGGGTTGATTATACTAATGATCAAAAGATTAAATTTTAAAAACGTTTTCAACATTAAAAAAATATAAAAAACCGCTGCCAATTCATTGGCACTTAGCTTCCTCAAACTTTATTTATTGATGCTTTCGAAAAATGCTAAATGCCAAAATTTATAATTATTATACTTACATCACATACTTACATAGATCTTTTAAAATTTAAAAATATTGAAAAATCTTTTTTTCTATCTTTCGATCGATTTTGTTACTAAAAGAAACTAACTATACTATTCCCTTTCGAATGCTATACCGATCCGATTCAGCCCTTCTCGAAAACTTACGATTTGAAATAAAGTCCAAAAAAATTTTAACCTCAAATATCTCTCAAATTTATGAACATTACTCAATCATTTTACCCAAAGAACTTGGCCGAGATCTATCGATACTCTACCTCTACAAGGAATTTTAAAGTGAATAAGACAAGTTACTACCGTAATCGTTGGACAAACAAAACTCATTTTTTTCATTTTTCAATTTTTACTTTGTTAATAACAAAAGAACCATGATAGATAGGAAATTCTTTTTATGAAATATCCATCCCATTCAGATACGTACAGCCGTTCTCGAGAAAGTATGATTTAAAAAAAAAGTGAAAACAATTTTAATCTCCAATATCTCTGAAATTTATGGGCTATTCATTTTGCCCAAAGAACTCTCTCGATTGGTATACAAAATCTTCCCCTACAAAGAATTTCAAAACGATTAAGTCAATTTTACTCTAGTTATGCAACGACAAAAAATCACCTTTCTTTTTATAAATTATTCTTTTTCTCCAAAAATAATGAATAAAAAAAGAAAAATTTAGCAAGTTATAGTAATCAATATTCTTTATAACCAACAAAATATTCATGTCAATATCTTTTAAAATTTCGAAATATAACGTTACGAAATTACGTTTTCATGAATAACTTATGACTAAATATAGCTATCGACTTTTTTTTTAAATTGTAGAGAATTTTATCCTACATATAGAGAATTCATAATACATAAACAATATTCGTTCTAAATATTAAAAAAATCGAAAATAAAAATGTCAAAAATTCAACTGTGGAAGCAAAATCTAAAAAATGATCCCTGTCTGATTAAAATCGGTCGAGTCATGAGATATCAGCGTATACGGACACACACACAACCTATGACCTATAATCTATAACTAAAATATAGGATTGCGGTAATTAATTTAAGGAGATTCATTCATCCCATCAAAATGCAGGGAATAATTCAGAATTTTTATATATTGTTCTTCAATTTGAAAGAAGATTACATGAACTTTTCAGTATTTTTTATAACCCAATTTTTTTGAGGAAAAAATTCTTGAAAAGCGAGTTTTTAACATAGACTCTTATGGGAGAGTGGGGTGATGTGACCTTTGAACATAAAAATCATTTTAAAAAAAGCAGAAATACAGTTAAAAAACCTTCATTTTAATGCGTGAATCACCTTGCGTCCGTGTTGCGTAGACTAGTTTTCCTCACACGGGGCAAAAAGTACCACATTCCCGCCCGGCACAAAAACGGGAATGTTGCATCTTCGGTCTCGGTGTGGGCAAAAATAGTATACGCTCCACGTAAGTAAAATTGGTCAGCCCACATCTCGTTTTTGTCCACGTCTCAAGTTTTTCCCTCCCTAGGGGCGTAATATACTATTTTGAACGTACTTTTGAATATACTATTTTGAAAATTTAAAAAGTTACGTATACTATTTTGAGCCAGAGGGCGCCAAAATTCTCCTTTTTTTATGCCTGTTTGGCGGGCGCAGACTGACCGATTCCTGCCATAGGGCGCAAAATAATTTACTTTGCATCCTAGGACGGGAATCGGTCACTTTGCGCCGGCTAAACAGGCATAGAAAGTGGAATTTTGCGTCCCGAGGTTCAAAAACGCATTTTTTATATTGTACGAGTTGCAATTTGAATGTAAGTGCTGTATAATATTTTTTACATAAAAGCTATAGAGAATTTGAAAAAGGTATGAATATGTATTCATAGTACTATTCGAGACAGGTAAAGAAATCGATTATTTACCTCATGTAATGTTTGTTTGTCATTTTTACGAAAAATTACATGAGGTAAATAATCTACTTACGTACTAGTCTCGAACATTACTTTATACTAAGAGCGCTGAAAAACCATGTAAAAGTTGTGATTTTGAGGCTGGAGTGGTATAAGACCGAATCCATTTGAAATCGAACAGCCAGAGTATGTCTACATCAACGATCATTTAGGAATTATAGTATATTACGCACCTTGGAAGTAAAAGTAAAGAATGGTCCAGTTCGCATGTAAATTGTTACCCGAGAGAAGGTGACAGTGACAAACATGCGGTTTGAGGCATTCTTTATTTTCTCCCATGGTGCATATACTATTTTTTTTTGCCATGGCGAGGTCGAAAATACAACCTTTGAAATCGGGCGCTGAGAGCAAAAGTGATGCTTTCGGTCAGCTAGACAGAAAAATAGTTATGTCCTTTTCTAAAAATGATTCGACACGTATTGCTTTTACAAAGAGAAAGCTTTGTACGTAACGGTAAAAATTTTCGAATCGAATATTTTGACGAATTTCGCTGTTTTTGAGGTTCCTGAGTCAGAATAATAGGTTTTTAAGCATGTATGTATGACTCTTGAACGGATGAACATAATGTGCTGAACTTTCGTATGCATCTTAGGTATGTCTTAACTTAGAACTGATTAAATTTTGGAGTCAAATGGATGATAAAGGTCTTATTTTGATAAAATAACAATTTTGCAAAATTTCTTCTTTTTTTTCAAAAATAATTATTTTTTTAATTTGTTCTAAAGATTTGCAAAATGGAGACCGATTTCCGTCTAAATTGTGTATTTTAAAACTACTCATGAGTTATTTTTGACTTAAAAATGCGGATTTG
Source organism: Torymus sinensis (assembly GCA_030522985.1). Taxonomy (NCBI): domain Eukaryota; kingdom Metazoa; phylum Arthropoda; class Insecta; order Hymenoptera; family Torymidae; genus Torymus; species Torymus sinensis. The sequence goes on along the minus strand of JAPYZP010000089.1, from coordinate 14,796 downwards.
AACAAAATAGCTACTTTTTAGAAAAATTAACTAATTTTATGAATTATAAATAACTTTTTTGGCATTACATTTGAAAGACGAATAAAATATCAACACAGATTGATGGTCTCAATCTATACATGGTCTCATGCTAGTATGAATGGATTAGTGGTCGTATGGCTGGAAGTTATTACAGATTACTGTATAGCTAAACCAGCTTTTTTGTTAACCCGGGCCTGCGAACAGGAATTTATTTTCCTCGGCAGGATTTGCGACGGTATAGTGTATTATGTTTATAATTATACTCTGTATTGATCGACAAATGTTATATTTTTTGTAACTCTGGTGAACAAATAAATAAAATAAATAAATAAATTCTTTAAATAGGCTTAATTCCCTCTCTATTCATGTCTTTTTCGTGTCTTTTATGACTATTTTAAAGTTATTTTTAAGTTGAGAATACTGCTTTGAAGCTTGCATCAACTTTAAACAAAATAACGCTAGTTTAATGCTTTAAAAAAACTTTCTTTAGCAATTTTGAACACATTAAGAAAATAAACACATTAAAGTACGTTTGATAATCTTTTAATTTTTTTTAACGATTTTCTAATTTTTGTTGAAAACGAATTAAAAACTGTTTCAACTTTAAACTATGATTTGTATTGGAGATATAAAATGTTGATAGATACTTAAGAAATACATCTTTTTTTTATTTGATTGTGTCTCATTAGAGAAGGGGAACACGAACAACTTTCAAAAAACTGTAACACGTTTAATTCATAGATATTAAAATGTATTAATATACTTAAAGAAGGCGGTCACAACAAAACTCATACCTATTATACACCAAGGACGCAAAATGTATCATTCTCGGTGAGTGCGAGTTTTGGGAGAAAACGAGTTTTTGTCTACTATACTATCTGAAAAGTGTGAGGGCGCTGCCGCAGCATCTATGGACTAGTCACAGCAGGAAATTTTTTCCCGTGTATACGGGCCGCGAGGGAACAAGGGAGGTAAAGAGTTGGCCAGTCCAGAGCTCGTGGCAAATATGTGCTCTGGGGTGGCCCTCTTTATATCCATGTGGAGTATACGATTTTTCACCATACCCGGGCCGAAAATACTCCATTCGCGTTTTGAAGCAGGGAGGGAATGTGGCACTATCGACCAGGGTATGGCGAAAAATCATTTTTCACGGAAATTTACACGTGCTCTGGACTGGCCAACTCTTTACCTCCCTTGTTGTGTAATATACTATTCCTCCCATGGTACGTAATATACTATATTGCGGCCTGAGGACAAAAAAAAACTATTGAGTGCAATCAGATTTTTTTTTGCATTATTCGGTAGGCCTTGGTTATCAATAATATAAATGGCTTTGTTTACATCAACAAGTAATATACATACACAAACTTGGGCACGCCCACACACGTGCAATAAATGATTTTTGTACTTTTAGATTTTTTATTTTTATACGTACTTTTGTTGTTTTTTTTTCGTTTGTTTCTACTTCAGTAAATTGATGAATAACAGTCTTTCTGTAACCCACATATATAGCTGTATCCATCTAAAATCGATCACGACTATGCCTATGCATTATCATCAGTATATTGAAATTCGTGTATATAGTTTTTCTATTGAGATGCAATTTTGCCTTTGGGAGGAGAGAATAAAATAAAATGGCGTTTTAGTTTTTATTTGTATCCGAATATGATGAAGGGGGTGAAAGAACGCGCTGAACTGACAAGGAGAGGCAATGGCCTCCGGGAAACGGATTCGGGCGGACATTAGAGAGTCGATTTCTGGTACCTAAAAATGAAGCCCAGTGCTGATATTTCCATCGAATGGGCCCTTTTTCTTGAGATGATGTCAAAAATGTTCAAAAAATGATGTCTCTTGTATTGACTGTCACATTGCAAGTATTTAAGATACGACAACGAGGATGAAAAATTATAAAAGTAGACAGTAAAAGCTAAAATTTAAGCCGTGATTTGTTAAAAAATATTGATTTTCCAGAAAGTTATAAGCAATGAAAGATAGCGTAAGAAAATGGTTCATCCTCGTTGTCGTATCTTAAATAGTTGCAATGTGACAGTCAATAGAAGAGACATCATTTTTTGACGAAATAGAGGAAATTTGAGATGAGATTTCCCATATCTCAAGAAAAAGGGCCCATGGGACGGAATATCAGCACTAGGCTTCATTTTTAGGTACTAGAAATCGACTCTCCAATGTCCGCCACAATCCATTTCTCGGAGACCAAGGCCTCTGCTTGTGAGTAAAAGGTTTTTAGTTCACTTAAAAGCTTAAAAACTCGTGAAATAGCAGTAGTTTGAAGATGACTTTCAAAAATAAAATTCCAATGTTAGGATTCTGTACAAAATTTTGAACATAGCAAACCAGATGCAATTTTAGTGCAATCGAAACATGAAAAGAAACATGAAAAAATACGTGTCGAATCATTTTTGGAGAAAAACAGAAATACTTTAATTCCAAAATGATCGGTGATGTAGTCATACTCTAGCAGCTCGGTTTGAAATGGATTCGGTTATAAAGATAATTACTAACATCACTAATAATGTTCTTAATAATTACTAGGAGAGTGTAAAAAAACTAAAAATGTTCAGAATTCGAGTTTCTTTTTAGCGTTAGCTTTTTTCCATGTTGCCACACTTAAAAACATATTCCAAAGTTTTGAGCCAAATCCGTGATTTTGATTCCTGACACTCTCCTAGTTAGTAAGGCAGTTGTTCTCTTTTCTGGACAGTCAAATGTACAACGCTATAAACTCTTTGCCACATATTTAAGAAGGAATAAAATTTTGTTCTGGGCCTTGCAAGCAATACGATGTGCTGTCATTCCTAAAGTAATTATCGGGAGTGACGAAGGGGACAATCACAAGTTGCAGTTGTTAGGGAAGCATATGTACATAATTATGTAGTGATGTCTGTACTATTAGTGAAGACCAAAACTTGTATTGGGATCAACGCGTCTTATTTATTTTTAACAATAAAAATTTTGAGTTTGCCTCGAGTTATAATATGAACATTAAAATAGGATATTAAGTTTTAGACGTTTTACATAAAATGTATTACATGATAGGTATAAAATGATGTAACGAAATAGATCTCCCAGTAAATATGCATACTAAATAGACGGAATTCCATTATCAAATACTATAATAGTATAAAAATGATCTCCCTATATATAGTATTCACGAAATACAATCATGTTATAGAAAAGTTTAATAGCTTTTTGTCAATTTAATTGCTACTCTTTCTTCTTAACTTTAACCTTACATCATTTCGTATGACCCTCGCTTTATGAAGCCCGCTCTATGCTCTTGGATTAACTTTGTTGATAACGTGCACTTATTATTCAATTAGAGTTTTGTAGAAACCTATTGGAAATTTGTATTTTATTAGTTCTTTTATGGTACATGTAAAAGTAATTTATTAGATTAATCTTTTATGGAGATCCTAAAAGTTTAATCTAAAAACATTTTAAAAAAGTTTAAGTATTTTTCCCTTCTTAAAGTTATATGGTAAAGCATTAATTTTGCTTCCTCCTAGAGGAAGCTTTGTGATAGTAAAAAAAAAATTTTTGTGAAAAAGTCTTAGGAATAATGTTTAGCAAATTCCTAATCGAAATACACTATTTTTAGAAAATGTCCGTTTGGATGTGTGTGTGTGTCTGTGTTTATGTATGTCTGTTTACACTGATATCTCATGATCTACTCGATCGATTTTCACCAGCTAGTGATCATTTTTATAGATTTTGCTTCAACAATAGGAGTCAATATTCTATTTTTGTAAAATATCGTTTTTTTTTCGTATATTGTTTATATATTATGTGTTATATAATTCTCTATGTGTAGAATAAAATTCTCTACAATTTAAAAAAAAAGTCCATAGCTATATTTCGTCATAAGTTATTTATGAAAACGTAATTTTTTGTAAATAGGTTATATTTCTGAATTAAAAAAAGATATTGACATGAATATTTTATTAATTATAAGGAATATTGAGTACTATAACTTGTAAATTTTTATGTTTTTTTATTCATTATGTTTATATAAAAAAATAATTTATAAAAAAAGTGATTTCGTATCTCGTTGCATAACTAAAGTAAAATTGGTTTAATCGCTTTAAAATTTTTTGTAGGGTTTACCAATTGAGTAAGTTCTTTGGACAAAAGGATTGGTTCATAAGTTTCCGAGATATTTGAGGTTAAAATTTTTTCAATCTTTTTTTCAAATCGTAATTTATTGAGAACAACTCGATGTATCACCTCCAAATTTATAGATAATTTTGTGTGTGTTATAGACATTATATGTGTGAATTTTCATGAAGATACTGTGATTTTTTTGTAGATATTTAATATTTAAAATTTTCGCATTTTTAAAAGTCATTTTCTTTGTCGTATGATGACTAGAGCAAAAGAAATGGGTTTAATAACGTGGAAATTTTGTGGAGATGTAGAGTTTTTGTATGTATCGTTTAAATTCTTTGGCTAAACAAATTTTTTGGTGATTTTTAGAGATATTTACGCTTTTTTCAAAATCGTAATTTCTTAATGACGACTTGATGTATCAGTTTGAAATTTATAGATTATTAACAAGTCCGTTTTGGTTGACATAATTTCAGTGGCAACTAATTGTAATATGTTATAGTACTTAGAAAAGTAAAAGTATATGTATTTTTTTATCGGCCCATATTCACTTTTAGATGGTAAAATTTACCCCTAAAGTTTACGCCTATATTTTATATTTCCAACATATTTTATTTTATATTTATACCATACATATAGGAACGGTAAATTAATTTAGAGGAAGCTACGTACCAATGAATTGGCAGCGGTTTTTATTTTGATACAAATTAGAACATTTAATATTAAAATATATGATTTTAAATATAAGAATATCTTTATGAAAAATTGTTTGGAGGTATATTTTTGTGAACAAAATTTATTAGATTAAAAATATTTTTATTGTTATGGATATATTAAATATTATTTTTCGTTGCAAGTCCGTAAAATACGATTTCACGGACCGAGTGTGATCACAGGACTCGGCCGGGGATCGGCGAGTCCAAGTGATGCTTGATCAAACGAGGCGTGAAATCTCATACGGCCGAGTGACGAACAATATTTTTTGATATAGTAGGCCGTATAATTCGATTTTACGAATTGTTTTTATCGGTTGTCAAATTTAACTTCACGGATTCGTGTCTGTAAAATAAAACCAGTCCGTAATATCGAGTTTTACGGACTGTCCGAGAAATCGAATGTTATGGCCTAAACACAATGCGTAAAATCGAATCCTAATATAAAAAAAAATTTTTCATAATCCATAACCAAAAGTTTATTTTGAATATTGTTGAAAATACATTCTGTTTTATTAATTAACAAAGAAAACTACTTATACATTATGCAAATTTTAATTGTAAATGTATTTTCATTTTTGATTAATGAATTTACAAAATTTTAAATTGTTTTAGGTTTCCTCTCTTGGGACAAAGACAGTTGCCATGTGGATCTTGAAAAAGAATTGCAAGCACTAGTAGCACAGGCCCCGGAAGGTGAAGAAGCCAGAAATGGTAATGAAATGAATTTATATTTCATTTAATAATACAAGTATTTTTAACAGAGTTCGATAATTTAGTTTCTTTCAGTTGATTTATCGCTTTTAAGTTTTTCTACACTACAAAAAATTTTCTCATATTTAAGTAAACACTTTTTTAAGGGTAAAAACATAAGTCCTGAAAATTTAAAGTGAAACTGTTAGAATAACAGATCATCAGTCCTAAAAAGTAGTTCACTTTTTATAAAAATTATTTTTGTTCTAATAGATTTTTATTAAATTGTTTTATTTAATTGTTCTATGTTGAGATTCTTGAAGTAAAAAAAAATATGAGCTAGGTTAGGAAAGACCTGCACAAAGGTCAATTTTGATTTTACTTTTTTTACAATTAACATAAACTTAAGAAATTATGAAAAACTAAGTTGCAATAAAAATTTTACTTCCACTTAAAGGTGAACGTCTAATTCAATATGCGACTGAAAATCTCGTCACCGAGGTTCTTATTTATCCACAAAGCAATACCCTATTGCAATGTATTCGTAATCTTCTCGCAAGTTTTACGAAGCACCGTCACATCATTCATGCTGGATACACATTCAGTGGAAATGGTTCCTGGATACTGCAGGTGACTTTTATATTATTTTAACAGTTTCTTATTATAAATTGATTCGTGATTTTTTATTGAAGATTAATTTTACGTTGCGTTTTTCTCCTATTTTTTTAATAGGATGGAACCTTCAGTCTGGCTGACTTTTTGGATGCATTTAGCGAACATGAAGTGCAACGTGTGCTTCGAGCTTATGAGAATAGCGTTACTGTAGATATTCATTGCGCGGGTGTTGGTGATTGGACGACAGCTAGACTTTCCAAAGAAGCTTGTACGAGGTAATTTTTCTGAATACATGCAAGAAACTCAATAAACTTGAATTTTAGTTAACTATTATTTATGTATATGTTATTTAATAATTTTGTTCAAATTTCTCGTGACTTAGAAAATTAAGATACGTTATATTAAAAATGCTAAAAATACTTATCTTTATATTTAGATATTTAGATATTTATTGACCAAATATTTATAGAAGAAGTAAATCCTATAGAGGTAAACGTATTTACCTGTACATAGGCTGGTACATAAAATGACTTAAAAAACTAACTTACAACTAAAATCCCAGATTACGAAATATGATTATCATAGTTATATAACATTACATAAAATTTGTATACGCCTAACAAAAGCCGCCTTAATAACAATGATATAAATTTCTCAATACAGTTTAATAATTAATCACAGTAATATAGTTAAACATGATTTCAGCAGTCATTTTACACGTTATTTTTGACCCATTCTTTTAGTTTATCTTTTTTCGAGTTTTTATTACCTGTTAAACACTTTAAATTATTTGGTAATGCGTTGCCTACTTTTATAGCTACAGTGTAACTATTTTTGTCGCTTATTGCTTTATTCATTTTTGGTAATAATAAGTTTTTACTTCTAGTTATTGATTCGCTCATTAAATACATCTGTTTAAGTTTATGATAGTGAAACATAATTGATTCTAATGCAAAAATTTGTTTAATATTCAAAGGATTTTATAGAGAAAAATGATTAATAACTTTTAATATTTTAATTTGGTTGTTTTGTAGTAAAGTTAAAGTGGTTTTATACACACCCATATATTTTACGTAATTAAGTTTAATAAATATCTATAAAAATTTTTTGATGCTTTTGTTCTACAAAATAAGTTACTGATTTATTAAAAAGATGTAAAAATAATTTATTAGAATATCAAATACTAATTTCGTTTTGATACATTCTTTTTGATCTTGACTTATAGCGTTTATATGTTTTTTATAATTCACAAAATATTTTTCATCTTCATTCTCAGAGCATGTCGAGTGCGAGTTAATCCTGACGATGTTCTCACGGCTGGTGTACCTGCAATTACGAGTTTTACAAATTATATTGGACAGTTTCTAATACCCCAAACTTTGGACCAGCTAATGGAACCGTCCGATGTTGTTGGCAATATACGTTTTAGTCATCCAACGTTATACGTCTTCCCTGGTGGACAAGGAGACGCTGCTTTATTTGGAATAAATGGTTTCAATATGCTCGTTGATGGAGGCTTCGCGCGAAAAGCCTGTTTTTGGGATTTTACACGACATCTTGATCGACTTGATGCTGTACTTGTCACGCGAATTAATAATAGTAATGTTGGTGGCATGTCAAGTGTTTTGCGGAAAAAGAAAGATATGCACGTTTATCCACAAATCGGCCATTTCTTTTGCAATCTTGTGGTGAGCATGATTATAAACATATTTTAGAAAAATATATCATTACAGATTTTTAAAGTGATTTGAAAAACTTTATTTTTGCTATTTCCAAAATTACCAATATTTTTATACCCTATACAGGAAAGAAGACATTCAAATTCTCCCGATGGTGACAAAGACATCGATCCTCTTATTTTAAATCTTATTGATATTGGACAAGAAATGATGGTGAATTTGCGGCACATAAACTTACGTCCACATCCTTGTTACAGGGACCCAGAACCAATAAATCTTTATCATAAAGTCGGCCACGGTACTTTAGATATGTACGTATTAAGTCCAAGTAAAGATAGCCGTGAAGTTCGAGAATTCATGTCCAAATGGAATTCTTCGGATTCTAAGCTTTTTGCTGGATCGCATAGAAAAGACTCAAACAGTCTTGTATTTCCAATTCAAAACTTGATTTCAATATGTGCGCTGTTGGTATGGCAGCCAGCAAATCCAGAGGATACGATTACACGAATTCTCTTTCCTGGCAGTACACCGCAACACAAAATTTTTGAAGGTTTTGAACGCTTAAAACACTTGGAATTCTTAAAACATCCAGTGTGTACAGCAAAGAGCTTGTCGCCGTCGTCGTCACTCGTTACTCTTAAAGATAAATCTGCAATCATGAAACCGAAGTTAGGTTCGATTGAACGGGAAACTAAACGACTTGCCGAAATACGAAAGGAAAAGAAAGACTACTCTGAAATTAAAGCTATTAAAAAAGAATCTATGGCTGATGATAGTTCAGCTAAAATTTCTGCTGGAAAACCAATTGCTCCACCTCAATCGAAGGCAGAAATAAAAGCCAAAACTGTGGAAAACAAGAAAATAGAATCCGATATTAAAGAAAGTAGAAAAATTGAAAAAGATTTAAAGGAAACAAAAAAAGAAGTTAAAAAAGTAGAAAGGATTGAACGCCCTGAGACGGAAACGAAAAAGACTGATGCTATAAAAATGGAAACCGAAAAGACTGCTCCTTCAAAGGAATCCAAAACTCAAAAGATCGAAATAAAGAAAAAAGATACTAAAGAATTAAGTAGGCCCATTGTTAAATCAAGTAAACCAGAGAGTGCGATCAAGTCTATATCAAAGCCAATGGACAAGAAGTCTAAACCAACTGGAGAAAAGAAAGATTCAACTAAATCATCTCCAACAACACCTAAAAAATCTGTCAACGGAACTGCAACAAAAAGTGAAATATCAAAAACTGTTGCCAAGTCTACCATTAAAATTACTTCCAAAATTTCATCAGCAACGCCTGCAAAGAGCGCTAAAGATGCCAATAACCGTATGGTAGTCGAACAAAAAAATATCGAACTATCATCAATGGCAAGTTCAACAGGATCAGCTGTTGGCGCAAAGGCACCTTCAAAATCGAAATCAGCGGAACGTAAGCCTATCAGTCGCCGCACGAAACCTATAAGCCCTAGCAAAGCACGGCTTCCTATAAGTCCTGCTAAATCAATTAGAAGTGCACCAAAATCTGAGAAAGATGCCGTGATACGAAAAGTAAAAGGAGGTACAACGGATTCATCCGCCGTATCAACTCCTTCTGGTATTGAATCGGAATCTGTGATAAAATTAATTGATAAGAATTTGACGGAGAAATCAGAAGATATGTCACTTGATTCAATTGAGAGCAAAGTGTTAGCAGATTTGAAGGAAGAACGAGAAGTCGTTGAGGAAATTGAAGCTGTTTTACAGAAAGCTGAGAGGATCGAAGAAGCGCGGAAAGAAGAACGATTTGAAGGCGATGATGACATTACTGCAGAGGCAACTGATAAAAAAGAAGAAGATATGACTGAAGAAGACGTTACAGCAGAAATGGATGATATCCCCAAAAAGATTTCAAGAAAAGAAAGTCAAGAACTTACAGAAGAGGATGAATATCTGATTGTAGAAAAGGAAGAAATTTATACAGAAGATTCAGTCCAAAGTGGGGATGCTGAACAAAAGCATCACCTAGATGAAGCCGAGTCTGAAAAAGCTCGTATAAAGATTGAAAAAGAACCCCAAACAGAAGAATTAGAACAAGAAGAAAAAGAATTTGCTGAAGAGAAAAAAGACGAAATTCCAGAGAAAAATTTAGTTGAATCGGAAATTGGAAGAGAAACGAGAAAATCTATGGAATTACCTCCCGAACAGAAAGAACTTTTAAAAGAGGAAATGAAGCAAATAATCGCATCAGCTACGGAAGCTATTCAGAAAACTGAAGAAAAAGATGACTCGGGTAAAAAAGATAGCGAAGATATAACTAAGGAACCTTCAAGTTTAAGTCCTGATAAATTAGATTCGTCTGTAAAACCAGACGTTGATCAGAAGGAAATCATACATGAAAAATTAGAAGAATCTCAAGAACGAATTTCAACTTTAGAATCGGGTGCAACTACAACTGCACCGACTTTACCCGAGGACGAGAGGATACCACTCGACGAAATTAAGGAAGATGTAGATGAAAAGCACGCTGTCGAAGAAGTTAAAGAGAAAGATACGCCTATCAAAGAAACACAAACAGTTCCGGAATCATTACCGTTTATTTCAAAACCAGAAGTAAAAGTTTTAGATGTACGGCCACCTACTCATCATGGTATTCCAAGAGATGTAGTTAAGACACCAGATGAAGTCGCTGATTTACCAGTTCACGAAGAGGTTGATCCCAAATTCTATAGAATGGATGATGTTGAAAAAGAAAAAGATACAAAGGCGTCTGCATTGACTCCGGAACAAAAAGAATCACCATCTGCTCAACCAGCAGCTCCATCTGTTGTTCCTACCACTGTTCCCACGGTTACTCCTCAAACTCCACCGGTTAAGGAACAAAAGGACAAAGGAGTATTTAGCTTCTTTGGTAAAGTTGCAGATAAATTTGAAAAGGGTATCGATAAATTAACGAAGAAAGCACGGCGTGATTCTGAAAAAGATGTCGAAGAAAAATCCTCAAAATCAAGTTCACCAAAAGACCCTAAACCTCAAGAAAAAATTGCCTTTGACACTATTGATATTGAAAAAGTTTTTCCTAAAGTTGAAAAAATTGAAGAAAAAATTGATGAAAAAATGGAAGCTTTTGAGCATGCAAAACCTCAAATCAGTGATATTAGAACAGCCGCGATTAAAGAAACAGCCACCTTCTTACAAGAAGAGATTAAAGATTCAAAACCGGATTTAAAAGCAATGTCAGAAGATAATATGAAAGATTTGAAACAGGAATTAAAACCAAAAGATGAAATGATTAAAGACATCGAAGAAGTTGAAGCTTTTGCAGAAGAAGCATCGAAAAAATTCAAAAACGCAAAAGATAGTATGCAAGACTCTTTAGAGTCCCTTGACGAAAAAGTTGGTGAGGTTGTGAAGCAGGATATTGTGTCTAATGATTTCGTGAAAGATACTTTAACTGGAGCCGCTGAAAAACTTGTAGATATAAAATCTGATGTAAGTGACTTTACTGATATGAAAGAACCTGAAAAAGTTAAATTTATTATACCTTCTCAGGAAGATCTTGAAGGAGAACCAAGCGACTCTGACGGCATCATTAGAAATGTTAAAGAAGCAGTCCGTGACGTAGGAGAAGTACTAGTTGGCACAGCTGGAATTGAAATTGAAAAAGACGATAAAACTAAAGGTAAAGATGTTGTAGAAATTGTAAAGAAAGTTGCAGAAGTCCTTAAAGAAGATGATTTTCTATCAGAAAAAACTCTTTTTACAGATAAAGGCGAACAAAAAGTAATAGAAGTAAGTTCTTCGATAGAAAGTGCCGTAATTCCTAAAAAGGTTAGTGTTACTGAAGAATTCTTAAGCCACGAAAAGATCGGAGAATTATTTGAAAAAGAAGAAATTCAATCTTCATCAATAGCCTATGAGAAAACAGATGAATTTGAAATTCACGAAGAGCCCTGCACTAAAATAGTTCAAGAAAAACAAGAACTTGTACCTTCCCCGACAAAAGAAGTAGAAGCAGATAAAAAAGAGGCGAAAAGGATTTGCGAAGAAATTATGAAATACGATATTATTGACACACCGGGTATTCAAGATGCTGCTGATACTAGAGAAGATGTTATGGATCTAGGCTTAGAAGAAGTCTGTGTCAAGAAAATCGCGAAACGTGAAATTCTTGACGAAAATATTGAAGACGATCAAATTATAGAACAATCAGAAATCAGTTTTGAACAAAAATTATCCCCAGGTAAAGCAGAACTGGTAACTGTTACCCCAGGGTCTACACCAACTTCGCCTAAATTTGCCACGGAACTAGAACAATCTGATCTTCCAGGGGAATACAAAGACTTATTTAATAAGCAAACGAGCTTAGAAAACATTATTGAAGAATTTATTGTGTTTAGAAAACACAAATTTGATGTGCAGATCTTGGAATATATTGTGACCGTGAAACATGTGCCTAAACAAAAAATTATTAATATTATTCAACAAATCATTATAAAATATAAAATCCCTCGCGAAAATGTTGCAGATGATGTTCAAATTTTAAGATCACATGATATTTCTTCGGAGAAAAGATTAGAAATTGAAAATAACATTACAGAGACGTATGTAAATAAAAATAAGAGAATCTCGTTAGCGATGATTGAAGAGATTTCTAAAAAGATGCTAATTTCAAAACGTGTTGTCATAGAGGTCATTGAAGAGATCATAGTGAGAAGAAAGTTGTCTAGAGAATCCATTTTTGATATTTCAGATGAGTCATATTTTACATTACTTGAAGATGATTTAGAAAAGACATTGGATGCTGATGTGACGACAGAAGAATTTTCTGTCGAAAAAGATGATAAGAAGTCAATAGCAGCACCTACGGCTTTAGATGTAAGCGAAGACGAAATAGTAGATGGTTTCGTAAGTATATCATCTACATATGCGTCTTCGTTGCCGCAAGACCGCAAGAAATCACGCGAAGAGTCAAAAATTGTAGACGACTTTGAAGCTGTCGAACAAGAGTATAAGGTACGAGATCTTTCTTCATTACCCACTTCTGAAAAAGTAAGTGAATTAAAAGATAAAGAAGTTGAAGAAGTGTCAGAAGCCGTTAGTGATGTAATTGAAGCAGATGAAAAGTTTGTTAAAGAAACTATTGAAAAAGATGTAAAAGAACATGGCATTGTAGAAAAAGACTTAAAAGAAAAAGATTTGACAAAAATGGAAACGGATAGTACACAAGATTTAGAAATATCAGAATTATCAGAAATTGATGCAAAAGAAAAATATCTGGATGAAGAAAAAGAGAAACCATTTGATGGTAAAGTTTCTCATGATACAAATGTAGAAGATGAAATGAAAAGTATAACTCTTCAAGAAAAAGTGGAAATACAAGAAATTCAGGAAAAAATTTCTCTTGAGAAATCTCATGCTGATGCTACTGGTAGAGCAGATTTTAAAGACGTTGAAGATGTTTCTATGCCAGAAAACATTCTCAAGGAATCGTCCGTCGATGAAACGACTTTACAAGAGAGTCACGATGGAACAGTTAAAAGGATGGTAGTAACAGCAAGTAGTGAAGATGGTGGACATGAAATCGAAATATGCCCTACTGGAACAATTACATTTACTAAAACTCCAACACCGGAAGACTCATTAAAGGATGATGTAAGAATGACTGCCGAAAAAGATTCTCTAAATCTTGATAAAGATTCATTGCGCTCAGTAGGAAGTACACCTGAAAAGGATAGCATAGTATCTGAGAAATCTGATCAAGATGATGAAAAAGGTACGCCAGAAGATAGCTTAGAAAAATCACCAGTAGTACCAGAAACGTTTGAAACGACATTAGATAAAAGTGCACCAGGAAAAATTGCAATACCTTCTAGTCTTCCAACTGCGGATATGACAAAAACTCCTGATTCGCTTCATTCTGGAGATGCTTCACCAGCAGAAAGTGTGTTCTCGAAATCACCTACCGAAAAGGGACTTGTACACCCAACAGAAGAAATTTTAGTAGAAGAAACATTATCTGAAGAAACTGATATAGCAGCGGGTCAGGATCATACACAAGAAATAGAGGAGAAACATATCAGTACTGATCAAAGAAAAGAGTCTTTCATATCTTCTACAACAGATATAGAGGCAGACAACGAAACCGCGCTAAGAGATGCCAAAACCACTGAAATTTCTTTAACGGAAGAGGAACAGAAACCGTTAAGCGATGAATCAAAGTTCCCTAGTGTTGAAAAAGAAACTGAAAAGAAAGAGTTACTACCTCAAATATCAGCAGATTCTGCCAATATTGCGTCGGACATTCTTTCGGATAAAACTCAAGAAAAATCAAAATCACCAAGTGTCGAAAAAGATATTGAAAAGAAAGAACAATCACCAGAGAAATTAGTAGAAACTGAATTTATAAAAGATACAGTGCCTGAATCCTCATTAGATGAGGTACGAGATAAGTCAAAGTCACCTAGTATAGAAAAAGAAACGTCGCTTGAAAAATTGACAATATCTGAAGATTTAAAACATACCGAGAAAATGACTAGTGATCTTCGAGATAAATCAAAGTCACCAAGTGTTGAAAGAGACAGTGACAAGAAAGAACCGACTCCGGATAAATCGGAAGAGCGTGAAGACGCACCATCTGAAATCGCTATCGCTGATAAGGCAGATAAGTCAAAGTCTCCTAGTCCAGAAAAGGAACTCGAAAAGAAGGAAACATCGCCGGAGAGATCGGTCATGACTGAGGAATCAAAAAATACCATATCGGAATCAGTATCTCAAGAAATTCATGAAAAATCAAAATCACCGAGTATTGAACGAGACACCGAAACGAAAGAATCTTCTCCAGAGAAACCAGAAGAGCATAAAAAGTCAATAAATTTGGCATCTGAAATCGTTTCCGTTAGTGTACAAGAGAAGTCAAAATCACCTAGTGTGGAAAGAGAGCTCGAAAAGAAGGAACCTTCACCGGAAAAATCTGTAAA
>JAPYZP010000088.1:0-45551 GCA_030522985.1 Torymus sinensis | reverse complement strand
TGCGGCGCCCCCCTCGAAATAAACGGGATCAATTAAGATGCCGCCGCCGCCGCGCGGTCGTGGCGTTGTGTGCATATGCAAACCGAAAGTCCTCGACCTCTTTCCTATGGGCTTTTTGCGCCTAATTGCTTTTCATGCCGCTTAACGACCGTCGCCGCCGCCGCCGCCGCCGCGGCTCACGTGCATGTACGTATGCATGAGCGGGCTGCACATATGTGCGTGTGTCTGTGTGCAGTGCAAGTGTGCGCGGGGGAGGGTGAGGTGTATAGGAGGCGGGTGTTGAAGCAGTCGGATGGCGGTATAGCGGCGCGGCTGCCTGCACGCGACACAGCTGATCAATGCCACTTGAGCGCTTCGAGCCCTGTGGATTATTCAGGGGCTCAAACACTCAGCTCACCTGCGCGCGTTCGCGCGCCACAGCTTGGGGATTTATATACACACACACAGTGCATATATATATAGAGGCGCGGTAATGGAATGCGCGCGAGGTATTCCGCGCGTCAAACCGCCCGACGACGATGCCGTCGGAAAAATTTCTAGCTCGATTGAGTGAGTTCGACGGAAATATTTAATGGGAGCCACGGGGGCGCGACCGCGCGCACAGCCGCACGTGTGTTTTAGTGCGGCCTGGGGGTGGGAGGGCTGTAGTTGCGGCCGGGTATATGTATACATAGCTAGTGGGTTATAGATTGTGGGTAATGGATTCGCCGAGGAAGCGCGTGCGAATATCGATCGGTTGGATGGAGATGTTGATTGGTTAAATGAATCAAGTAGAGATCGCTTGATTCATTTAATCTGCCTTGGTGGTGTCTTGCGGTTATTTAGTGCTGACACGGATGCTGCGGTTAACGCGTTGTACGAGATTAGAGGGGAGGCAGAAGTGTTGAGGCGCCATGATTTACGATCTTTCGACTCTTCGAAGTTTCAAGAATATATAACGTGGAATTTTATGTGTTAATAAATTTTTTGGCTATTAACTCGTGCTATTGTGGCACGTGATGAAGCTTCCGACTAACAACTACACATTGCAAATTGTATAATAAATATATACTTGGTATGACATAAGCATTATGTGGTATAATTTTGTGACAGACGTAAATTTACATATAATTTTATGCTAAACATATGTATGCAGGATTTAACTTGATTTTTTCTTCTTTATAAAACTATCACAAAGGCTTTTATCATTTTCACCAGAATTTCGTTTTCTTTTTATATATATAAAATATGAATTTTTCATTCAGTTAGTACATCAAAATCATATTTACCGCACAAATTTTTAATAAATTTCAATTTTTAATAGAACGAAATACATTATTGTTAATAGTCTTTTATTGAATGTCCTTTTAAGGATGCAATACGTGTTTATTAAGGTAAAAGCTAGAGTGGAATTTTCGATATTTTTCAGAGTTTAAAATATAAGAGAATACTAGTCGGTACTTTTTTAAAAAAGTAAAAAAAGATCTTGCACTACATATTTTTCTTCAATTTATATTCACGTCAACATAAATAAAAGAAAGCTTAAAAAATTTTGCTAAAAGAAACGTAGGAATGATTTTGGAAATTATATACAATACTACTAAATTCATCAATACATTGAATCAAAGTAAAAAGACGTAATTTTGCATTGTCCATAAGCATTGCGCTATGAATTAAGGTGGCTCTAGTGGTCTAGCAGACCTATAATGCTATGAACATTTTTTACAAAGAAACATTTACGCATTCCAACCTGAAAACTGATATGACAGGACAGAGAGTTCTTAACAAAACGAAAAAAATTTTTGTTAGGAAATTTCCAATGTTGCAAAAGTAGATTTGGTCCACTAAAAAGAAATTCAATAAGTAATTATAATTCTTTTTGTTTTTCATTCAATTTTAATTTGGAAAGTCTCATTTTATTCCTTGTTCAATTTCAGGGCGAGGTATCGATATCAAAATTGGAAAGTTTTCAAAACCTGTAAAGTTATATGCCATTGTTTGTTGATTTTTCACTAAATTTTAGAAACAATTGCATATAACTTTACAGATTTTGCCCCATACCTCCACCTGAAATTGAACAGGGAAGAAAATGAAACCTTTCAAATTAAAATTAAATGAAAACCAAAAAAGATTATAATTACTTATTGAATGTTTTTTAGTGGACAAAATGTACTTTTGCAACATTGGAAATTTTCTAACAAAAATTTTGTCTTTTATGTTAAGAACCCCTTTTCCTATCATATCAGTTTTCAGATTGAAATGTGTAAATTTTTCTTTATAAAAAATCTTCTTAGTATTAGGTCTACTAGACAGCTAGAGCCACCTTAACGAAATCCAAAGTGCTTACTCTATTATCTGACTTGACGGGCAACGTTGCACCTATAGTTCATTGCTCCCCGTCTTGCGATCAGTCACGCTATTTTCAGCTTTAGCTTTCGCTGCAACCACACCACTATCAGTCTGATTGCATTATTTCTTATTCCATCATCTTGATCCTAGTCGGATTATACGTTTTACGACGTGCATGTATACGTAGATTGATGGCCAGGCATTCAAGATTTAACTTGTAGAATGTGTCTCGTGACTGTTGCAATTCCAAGCTCGATTCGAGCAGTTGTCACAGGAAATTCAAAACTTGCATTCCCTTAATAAAAAGTAATGAAAATAAAAATATGCAATCAATTAGCACTTCCATTTATTTATTATTCATTGACATCAATTCGATTAGGACACTTTTTATCTTCTTATGCACTCAATTATGCATACATTTTATACGTTTTTTACTATCTAAAAAATACGTGTGTTTATCTATTCCTCATTAAATTTTATAACCTTTTATCCTTATAAACAAATTTACTCTAACTGATACCGAAATCTTGTCCGTCAAGTCAATAAAAACGATTTGTCCGAAAACATCCCTTACCTCGCATTCCCCAATCTCTTGCTTATGTCAATCTCAGTCATGCGCAAAAGTGCCTGTGATGGGGTCACCATTCGCAGCTATACCATAACCCCGCGCTAGTGCATTCGTCGAGCTACCCCTCACAGACGACATACACGTCGCAAAATTCGCGTAATTCGCGATTAGACTTATGCCGGCTTCTTTAACTCTCTCGTCCCTCCCCTTCGTCTCCTTTTCCTTCTTTTTCCGTGCCACTGCTGTTTTTCCCGTGCATTTTTAAAGAGGCTTTTGTCGTCGCAGCCACGTTCCGGCACGCCACCAGCTCGGCGCATATATATACACATAGAGGTGAATAAGCCGAATGGCGGGACTCGACGCCGCGCGACGGTGCTTAAATATTGGAGTCGTTGAATTATTAGCGAGTCGCCGGTGTGCGCTCGGCTGACTTTTCGTCTTATTCCCCGGCTTTTATTTTTCGAGCATGGCTGTGCGCGCGCCGCGCCGCCGTTTTCTTTCTTAATTTCGTTTCCCCGCGGGAGAGCGCGGACTATGGGAGGAAAAAGGAAGAACAGAAGGCTGCAGCGGTCTTCGCTTTCTCACCGCGGTGCGCCGAATTTTTCATGAAGATCGGACCTCTGCACACTCGGTATAATGTCTATCTTTGAGGGGAGGGGGGCGGGGGTGGGGGGGGGGGGGGGGGGTAACGGGAGGAAGGGTAATAGAGGGAGTGGGGGTAGGAGAGAGACTTTATTTTTAAATTGTAATTTTCCATCTAGTATAAGGGAATTTCTGAACTCCAGTCTCACATTTGTTATGCTCGATTTTCTAGGCACTGCAAGTGACAGTGGTTTCCCTTTAAGAGACTGCAGTTGGTATACCTGATAGAATATTCAATGCCTTAATTTTTTTTAAGAGATTGTTTATTCACTCTTACTACAAGAACTCTGTTTTAAGTCATTAAAGGATATAGTACCTTACTGAACTGAATTTGAAATAAAACTTCCGTCTGTTATTATAATCAAATTCACCCCGTGGCCTCTTCAGTATTCATATGGATTCAATCGTTATCCTTCATAAAAGTTCTGAAAGATATCGTCTTTTTTATATTACAAAGTCAATGGGCTATTGAAAATTTCTAGATATTCGTATATTATTGATTTTCAAATTGGCTGTCGATCAAAGTGCATTTTCAGTCTGCTTCAAATAACATATATGTACATTCACATGCGAATTGAAAATTTTATCGTGTAAAGTGAAAACTGGAAAAGAGCAGAATATTGGCAAACAATATTATTACATACAAATATACTTATAAAAAAGGGGAATAATTCATTTTAAAATCATCATTACTTCTATCAATCATCCGTTCGTCTCAACGAAAACAATAGTCCCGCTATAAACCACCTTAATTTCGCCGGTCGCGATTCGTCAATCACACAGGAATTCGTCGAGTGATTTACACCCTCGCCGCGTGTTTATACAACACATACACACCACATATACCGATGGTGTATACGCGTGCAACACGCGTCGGCCTGCGCCACTAGCGCGGCGACCCATAGATTTTTCAGTCGCGCTGCTCGCGCGAAACAAATAGGCCGGAAAGTCAGGGCTCCCGTGTATATATCTGGATGATCGTCGACGCGCTCTCTCTCTCTCTCTCTCTCTCTCTCTCTCTCTCTCTCTCTCTCTCTCTCTCTCTCTCTCTCTCTCTCTCTCTCTCTCTCTCTCTCTCTCTCTCGTGTATGTGTGTGTATATATGAAGCGTCGACCAATCAAGCCTGACAAACAGATCTTATAAATCCAGGCGGTGGCAGCAGCGTCGGCCGGGTTAATAAATATATCTTTTAATTAGCGCTGGCACGTAACAAGGACGATTCATTAGAGTTACAGGGAGCCGCGTGCCCGCGCGATAACGCCTACAAGCTCCAGACCTACTGCCTGCGTCCGCTACTCTCTCTGTTTCTCCCGCACTCTCTCCCTTGTCTCTGTTTACCTTCTTCTTTTTCCTGTCCTCACTCTTGGTCGACCGAGCCGTCGTCGTCGTCTATACGTCGTCGTCGGCGGCGGCGGCTGCTCATGCTCTACTGCAACGACTTTTTTCGCGTTGTGTGCAAGAGAACGCGCTCTTTGTCCCGGTTTTATTGAAGCCCTTTTGTGAGAGAGCAGCCGAGCCAGTAAGAAGTTCTTTTGCGAATGGGATTGTTGTGAATAACGCTATAATTTTTAGGGTGTTGACTTCATTAACCTTTGTCTGATGTTTTTCAAAGGAAACGAGAGATTCTGAATTGAAAAAAACAGAGAGTGTATGACAATTGCGTTGTAAAATGAAATTTTTGCCTTACTCTACTTTCACCTGCAAAAATTTACCATCGCAAAGATATTTTACTTAAATCTGTGTGGGAGCAGAGCTTGAAGTGATGAAAGAATCAATTCAAGTATATACTAATTGATTTGCCAAACAATCAATTTGTGTATAGTTCCCTTTTTTTTATGGAACATTGTTCAACGTAACAAATTTTTATTTTACGAAAATATAATTCAATAGTGAAAATAATATTTCCTTTGTGAAGGTAATAATAACTTTTTCCATACTTTATGCTATTTCCAAGTTCAGAAAGTTATATATTGCAAAAATATCTTTATAGTAGAGAATCTTGGGGAAATACTTATTTATACATATTGTCATGTATGGAATGCTTGATGCGAGGGTTGCGGTCAGATTAGATTTGCAGTATAAGTTGAAAGCTTTTTTAGTTCTCCTCGGTTTCTTATAAATTATCTGAGAGACTTACTCGTGCAAGTACAGATAAAGAAAATATTACCTTTTAATAGGAATAATATATTTTTATTTTAAGAAAAGTTTCAAATAAAAAGCTGCTTCAAATATGTAAAAGTTTATCTAAAAATGAAATGCTCTGTAAATACTGTATGAAATATTTTGAATTAGCGATTCAAACACACATGCATCAAATATGTTAAAACTATAATAAAAGGATTGTCATACACAACTGCAAATATTGTTTTTCTTCTTACTATAGTTAAGTTCAAATGCGCATTCAAATACAACTTTCGAAAGCCCCGAGGCACGTGTTTAAAAATAACCGACTTCAATGCTGAAAGCTAATTGTAGAAAGGGACGTACTCTGCGTCAAGTTGTTAAATTAACACCAATTCCAACAATACCACTCGCAACCCTCAGAATCAAATTTCCTCAAGCGCGCACACTCGAGTAGCAACTTTCACACGACGCTTTTTTCTCCCTTCATATGGCGAGCTCATAACGAAGTTACTCAATTTTAAGTTGAAATTCAAATTCTCACCCACTCGAGTCCTCGGTTTATCATGCCCCTTACTTTCTCCGTCTGACGCGCATTTATCCAGCTCTATCTAGACATATACTTATCTCACTGTCTCTTGGCGTGGGAGGACTTTTTCCCCGTTGCATGCAAAACTATACTAACACGCGAAGCAAGACCTACAAGCGTGCTAATGGCGCCGAAATCGCGATCCGTCCCCGCGAGGCCTGTGGGCGTTTATCGCGCGACAAAGCGCCGCATTTTTTTTTACTCCTCGTGCTCTTTTTACCGAACGCCAGAGGCTAAAATCCTGATGAAGCTCCTCCGGAAGTTGAACCCCGGCTCACCTACTCCCTCCCAACCTGCAACTTTTCAAACAGTTTTTCAATTTCGAGCCCGTGTGCGTGTCCGCCGTCTATTTTTCCGCCAAGCAGAAGGGAAATCTCGTAACGGCAGGAGAAAGAGAGAGCGAGAGAGAGAGAGGAGAGAGAGAGAATGAGAGAGGAGAGAGAGAGAGAGAGGGGAGGACGCGAGATGAAGAGCAGCAGCAGCGCGGCGAGCCATTTTGGGTGGGAGTGTGCACGATCGGATAGTGCGCGAGCGGTTTATCTCGCGAGAGCCGCGCCGACGGGATGAAAAGTAAAACGGGATCAGAAAGAAATGAGAGAAAGGGATGGAGCGGAAAGAGCTTGAGAGTAGGTAAACATGAATGATAGAGAAGAGAGGGAAAAATTATATCTTTCTGGAAAATGCGAAATGACAATTTTATGCTGTATCAGAAGCATAAACAACTCTTATTTACGCTTTATGAAACATAAACATATTTTAGGTTTATAAAGACAACAAATTTTTAATTTATTCTGTAACAAATTTTAATGAAAAAAATTATTATTTGAAAACACGCCTTGCACGTCATATTTTAAAATAATTATGTTAGGTATTGTTTGAAGTAAAAAAAATTTAAATTATACCTTTTGTGTTTGAAAAATTTTGGAAAAATAAAGCATAAAATTGTCATTTTGTATTTTTCAGAAAGATATAATTTTTCCTTTTAATTATAATTAGACAAACCCTATTCTACTAAGTTTATTTTATTAATTTTTATACTTCATATTATTTTATTTATTTTCAAATACTCAAGTTTTAATAAAACATATTTAATACAAAGATGTCCGAAACGTCGCGATAAAAACAATTTGTTGTTTATTTCACCACCTTCAACGAATTTTGGTAGTAACTTTGGTTTATTTCACCACCTTCAACGAATTTTGGTAGTAACTTTGGCCAATAGCTTCATTAAAATATTATAACAACTACTACCATTAGCTGCATTTACCAATAAATACTCAAGTTGGAAACTTGAATCTCAACGGATTCAAACATAACAGATTTTGGTGCCTATTTTACGCAGACCAATCAAATTGAATCTTTGAATGCTTCACATCATTCGGTTATTGTTTTTTTCTTTTTAAAGAGATGTATTATGTGTGCATAGGTCTGATGAATTTTGCAGTCCGAAAAAATGAAAAAATAGAGCTTATTCATAATCCCATTAAGAAGAAAAATAAACTAAATACTTTTTAAACAGTAGGTTTCTGAAGGAATATACTTTTGTCATCAGAAAAATATGAAGAGTTAAGATATGCATTTAACGAATCAGAACTAGGAGTTTAGTGATATTCAATTTCAAGCTATTTCCAGTAGGCTGAGTGGAAATGGTACTATTGTATAGGCTTCTGATATGGCCTGGATTCTCTTGTCTAATAAAAATGGCGGAAACGAATATAATAAAGTAATCGAAGATCATCTGTAAAGATCATAAATTCTGATTTAGCGATGAAGAAAGGTAGATCGTTCCGAGGATCGTTACTAAAGATAGGTATAGGAAAGCCATTAATCAGTATGTTTCTTTGTGGCACGTCGCAAGTTAGTTCCAATATACAGTCAATCTAATGGCAATCCATTTTCGTCAACAATTACATAAAAACGATCGCGTCAAGATGAAAAGAACCACTGAGCGACCTAAAAGACGAAGTTTCTTCAAAAGGAGCACATGCGGAAATAGATTGAAGACTTTGTAGTATTCGAAGAGAACGAGTACTGTTATACAAAAGGTAGAGGTTGAGCTATTAACTGAAATAATTGAATCAGAGTTCTTAAGTTCAAGAAATATTTCTGTTATTACGGCGGCATTACTTTTAATGTGAGCTATACAGTATAACATACTTTGTCTGATAATGAACTCTCGATATTAATAGTAACAAGCGGCGAATAATACCTATACTTATCGGGTACCCAATCGAGTGTTTTGATGATGAACTGCTGAAATTGTAATTGACTAAAAAAACTTAGTGGTTTCGACGCAGCCTACTAGCCTAGCACGTATCCTTCCACGACTTTATTTTTCCTTTTCCTATTATTACACATAACCTATAGATTTTTCCTGTGGACCTATCCCGCATTCGCCCATGATTATGCCTAGGGGATGGGGGAAATCAATCGGCAACCCACATGGGATAAATCCTACTTAAAAAAACCCACCCCAGGATGGTAGATGTGTATTGGAATAATTCGGTTTGGATGTGTAAGTCACATTCCGTAGGTTTGGTCACAGAAACTATATTCATGAAAAACCTGGTTACCCGAATCCAAGTTTTTGTGGTGACGACTGCGTTACCTGCCAAACTGCTGGTCTTGTAATTGACTAAAAATTCCAACTACATTACGTATAGTATCAATGAGCTTGTTTTTGCTGGATTGCATGTACCTCTTTACGAATAGAATTTATTTTAACCTGGTCTTCAACTTATATGTTTTTAGAGATAATTAAAGAGCAACGACTGCGTAAGATAGCTCTTGCACCTGTACAATTCCTCTGATTGACTTCGTGAAATTCATTGGCAAATACAGTGAACCAGGCACATCCATGATTCACGGGTTAATTGTAGAATGCGAGTGTGTGTAAGTATGCAAGGAGGCGTGTCTGTCGACAGTTGTACAACTGCGTGCAAGCAGTGAAATAATTAAATAAGGCAGTTTAAAATACTCGAAGGAAGCGGATATGTTGACAGAAAAGTCACTGACCAAATTGACTTTCAAATATATATACAGGTTATTGATGATACACGGAGAAAAAAGTTTTGGCAAAAGTTTCGCAAAATCAATATTAGCAAGAAACTATAGTAATACGGACTAAGAGAAAGAAAATTTTAACTATATTTTTAAATAGTTTAAAAGATTTTTGTAAAAGTTTTGTATACACTTGTACTAGAAAGTTTTAAAATTTTTATGACCACTTTTGACTATTTTTAATATAGGGAAATGCAAATTTCTAGAAAAATATAACGATAGCTCCACGAAACATTGAGTCAAATTAAAAATTCCGACTTTGTCCCTGTCCGATTTGCTCCTTTATATAGAAGTTTCATCAGGGATGATATTCCTTTATTTGATAGTAATTTTATCCTGCAATATTAAAAGAGTGGCTAGCAACAGGGCTAGTATCGGGCAACTCTTCTCTAATAACGGGAAAATTGCAAAAGAATGGAAGTGCAGAAAAATAGCGGGAGCGTCGAGTGACTATAGATCGAGACGTTGGAAGAGATAAAGCTATCTGGGATGCAGAAATGAAAAATCTAAAATGCATTAAATAAGGAACGAGATTTGACATGGAGAATAGCGGAAAAGAGGGTCAACGGGTATAAAATGTTTTACCCGAACGCAAGCATCGATTGCTATTGCGCCTGTAAAGGAGGAATGTGTTATTGAGAAATCAGACTTTGACGTCCCGAGATAAAGGGGAATACGTATTTTCTTGTTTCGCTACTCGTGTTCGCTGAGATTCTTATCGTTATATACAGAAGAAAGTATATTTGATATTAATCCTTGTGTTGCAATAACATGCATTATTTGAGAGAAGAACATTTCGTATGATTGTGATTAAGAGTTTTTATAAAAATTGTTAAATCAAATTAATATTTGATGAAAACTTAACATAATTTCTCCCTAACCGTATGTATATGATAATTTCGTTTTTAATTTCAAAAGAATTTCATACGCGCATTAATAAGATTAAAATCTTGCGTTTGTGGATGCTTACCTTTGCAATTTTCAAAATTCACCAGATTATATTATCATTTGTTGAGTTACAACAGATTCAACGAACTTGTTAACTGTTTTAGCTCACTATAAATTGTTCTCTTTTTGTAAAATTATTTACTAAAATTTCGGATAATCAAAGGATTTTATTAATGCTTGATAGCGATTAATTAAAATAACTTATAACTTGTAACTTGAAATGTAATTTCCTCAGTTTATATAACAAGTTCTTATATGTACAAATTATGACGACAATAGTACCATTGAAAATTTCTTCATTAGTACGCAAATTGTGTTTGACAACATAGTTCAATTGGACAGGTACATTGTATTTTAAAACAACAGTCAATCAATGAAGGTGCGAAAGCCGCTGTTATCAGCTACCGAGTCGCAGTAACGGCCAATTTCGAGGTAAAAATTTGCCCCGTCAAACTCAAGGAGCTGTCCGTTATTATCTATCCCCGGACCTCAAACTTTCCCGCTGGCCTCTGCTCTTTCGCGACTGTGAGCCGCTCGGCTCAACAATTCCAATTACTAATTTTATTCAAACAAGCCATCATCGTAGCCCCTCCCCCTCCTCCCTCACCGCGAACTTTGCGGATTCCCTCCGATGCAGGCGAGAGTAATTGAAAGGGTCGCGCGAGCTCGTCTTCTCCATCTCTCTCGCTCCACATTCGTTCGTGCGATCCCTATGCGCGCGGACCATCCAGCGAAACTGCGCCGCAGCCGAGATTCTCCGGGCTTTGAGGTCAACTGGAAGTTGGCCTGCGCTAATCGTGTGCGCTTCTACTTCTCCCCCTCGCTGGCTCGCTCGCGCTCTGCTGTTATCAGCTGATTCTGCTCGAGAGCGGCGCGTTAATTCCGTTTCATCGGCTGCAGCAGCCGCGCTCATATAGACACTCATCAGAGGATCGGAAGCAGCGCGCCGGCGCACAGCCCCGCAATCCTCTTTTCCGCAGGCGCGCCGATAGCGGAAGGCTGCAAATTTAAGGTAGCGCTGCTCTCTCTCTCTCTCTCTCTCTCTCTCTCTCTCTCTCTCTCTCTCTCTCTCTCTGGCCCCCCTGATCTCCCGTCTGTCCGTTCGTCCGTCCATACGCCGCGCGTTATATACAGGAAGGAAGAGCGAGGTTGGAGTACTGACCGAGCAGCCAGCTTAAGCATGAATTACATCTAAGCCAGTGTGACCGTTGCTACCGCCTTCGAAAGTCTTGTCTACAATTTTCAAAATAGAAACTATAAATTAGGTTTTTCTCGCTACCTTACAACTGAAAAATATCCATGATCCCTGTCAAAGTTGTGATAGTTCAAATATGAACAAAGAAAATGCACCGGTAAACTGCTATGATTCGTAGCTATATGCTTCATGCAAATCTTTGCATTTTAGTTGATGAATTCTCAACTATATCTTTGACTAGAATTGATGATTTCTATTATTTCTGAAAAATGTAAGTAAAAATTTTTCGATTTTGTTTGTGTCACTAAATGATTATTTAAAAAAAAAAATCTTTTTTAAGATTTTCAATAACTTGGTAGAAGCAATGCATTTTTATTTTATTTTCTACTTAATAATATTAAAGAACTGATATACGAGATAACCATCATATAAAAATTTTTAAATCTGCATTTAATACGCATTTTTACTGCAAGAAGTTTCCGTATAGTATCATTTTTAATCACGTTTTATGTCCTTTAAGATTATATGCGTTTCGGGGACATAAACTACCTCTGATATTCTGCATTACATGGTTGTTATGCACCGTTTTATTATTATCCTGCTTTAGTAAATATCGATACTACCCTTAGAAACAATTTTAAAGATTTTAAAAGTAGAAGAAATAAATGAATGTTCAAACTTAATAATATCGAAAAAATTGGTTATTGACGTACAATCGTGAATATGTGTTTACTGTTTTATATGAGACTTTTATAATCATTTAAATAAATAATACGAAAATCACATTGTATGTAAATGTAAAATTTTTATAAATATAGTATTTATTTTTATACAGATACAATCAAAATACCAAATATTTGCAAGCCTTTATTTACTATACTAGCGAAATCCATGCGCGCGGCGTGCGCTCTATGTACTTTTTATATTAAACATGCTAAGAATAATTTATTCCTCACGAGTCGGAAATCTTTTTCTTTTAATATTAATGTATCTTTAATAATTGATATAATACTGTAGTACATTTGCTCTTCACAAATACTAAATTTTGAAGCTCGAAACTATAAACTTATTCACATTTTTTTTTTTCATGAAGTAGGTATCAGATAAAGAATAAAATTGGAACATAATATTGACATAATTTATTTATATTACCATAAATAAATCTTGTGAGATACATTGCTTATTGTTTTGAATTTTACTGTAAAATTCAAGAACTAATCGTATTGTGTTTTGAAATGCTTCATTACTTCTTTACATCGCTTTAACAAATAATTAAAACATGTTATTTTTTTTAAGCTACAACAAACATTCATTTGATTATTATTTATTTAATACTTTTCACTTTAATCGTTTTCATAACAATAAATAATAATATATCAAATAAAAATGCTTATTTAATTTTGAATTCTCGCGCCTTTTATCGCAAGGGCTAATGACAGATCAAATCTATAGAGGGAAAATCTATAAGGGACATAATGAAATCTATAAGGGAATTGAAACTAAAAAAGAGCTTTCAAATATAAAAATTTAATTAGCATTAAATTCTTAACATTTTTTAGATTGATAAAAACATTTTTTATAGACTTTTACTTATATGATTCTTCACATTAAGAATGTTTTAGTACACTTTTATAGTAGAGCCAATTTTATGAAGGTAACTACAGTAATGTGATTTTTTATACTACACTGTATAAAATAGCATTATTCCCGCGAGCTTTTGACCCTAAAGAGATTTATATAAATATTTATATATGATTGAATTTTGTATAAGCAAGATATACCATTGAATGTAGGTCATACATCTTTATTCTTTTATTCCCACTGGCTGTAAATCACAGCAATGACTTGATGGCAAAAACATTACAACGCGATATCAATAAATAGTAGATAAGAATTTACTTAAGAACAACAACCATACTGTTTTACTACAAGTTACTACAAGTACTTTCATTAAACCAATCTTAAAAACCAAAGCAATCATTCAGGAAAACCAATATTCTGCACGAAAAAAAGGATAAAAAATCCACCAGTACTCTTTATCCCTCCCATACACTCGAATCGACGCGCCATCAGCATCCCACTCTTTCCTCCTCGTTCGAATCCAATATGTACACTCGCTCTAACGAAGCCGGCGGTCGGATTTTCAGAGCCCCCCTCGCAGCGAGAGTATAGAGCCATGCTCCGAGCCGACGACGACGACGGCGGCACCGACGGCGACGGCGACGAGGAGGACGAGGAGGATGAGGACGACACTGTCCTCGGCTTAATGGAGATTTTATGCGGAGTTTGATTTGAGGGTATGCGCTTGCAAGTACGCCGGGGGAGAGAGGACGAAGGTGTCTTTTACGACGGCACTTCGACGAGCGCTCGCGTAAACTCTATACGCGAAGAGGGCGAGAGGTAGAGAGGTATAGAGGCCGTGAGGGGGGGGGGGGGGGGCGGTTCGAGAAGATTCCCTCGGGCTCTCGCGCGCGCGAGACTGTTTTATACGGGGGAGTGCGAAGTAGAGGGAGGGATAGAGCGACACTCGAATGCGGGTTTCGGTCATTGTTTTATAACTGTGAGAAATTTCGCCGGCGCGGGGAGGGAGTCGCGAACAAAGTTACGGAGAGCCTCGGCGAAAGAAGCGGGGAATTGGAAAAATCGTTTATACGCCGAATGAGTCCAGAAGCCCGGCCCGCGGGGTGCGGGGACGATGGAAGAAACTTTTCTCTCCAGACTTTATCTGCCCCGGGGAAGTTCACCAGCGAGGCCAGAGAGGCGGAGACCGTTAAAAATGACGGGAAATTCGGCGAGAGCCACCCCCCCCCTCCCGAGTTCGGCCAGTGAAAATTATATTTTCGTCGCACAAGTGCTATGTTTTGATCGTGATGATGCGCGTGCGCGAGCGCGAAAGCGCCTCTTTCGATTTCACCTCGGCTACATTTTGCAAACAAGCGCGCGTAAAGCTGGTTGGGGGGCGGGTGGAGAGAAGGAAGTGAGAGAGGAGTTCGCAAGTACATTCATTAAAGTGGAAGTTGCGCACTTTCACGGGGCAACTTCGGTGGAAAAATTTAAAGTACGCGGCAGTAGAAATTCATTTGGTCAGTTGGCCTTTATCCCCCTCCGCCTCCAACCTCCCCCCACCCCCCGGTCAGTTCTTTTCGCCGAGACCGATGCCTGAATTTCTTCCCTCTGACTTATACTTACTTCCCAGCGAAATATTTTCGAGCGGCGGGCTCTCGTAACTTTCTTAATTACGCGTAAGAACAATCTCGAATTGTTTTGCTCCGGAGTAGGGGGGCTCTCTTTAAGTTATGATGTACTTTTCTATCGAGCTCTCTTTTAGAGTTTATTTGGTGCAATTTCTCAGTTATATATTTTTCGAAATAAAAAGAGAATTTGCAAAGTTTCAAGAGAATTCTTTTCTCTATGTTTTAGTTATTTTGTACGTTGAACATTTTTTTTATTAGATACTTAGAGGGAACGCTCGAGCACCTCGGAACACCCCGGTAAGAAAATATAGCGCTGTCTACGATATTTCTATAAACTTATCTAAACTCATTTTATATTTTTTATCGAATGTACTTTGAGATTTTCGTTTTTTGTCTTAGTTCTACTACAGTATTCTTGTGTTTACCCTCAAGGGGGTCGATAATGTTGATAGTAAAATATCTCTATTTTCCAATACTACTTTATTAGAATAATATATTTAAAATATCACAATTATTATAACAAAATTTAAAAATACAAAAAATTCTTGGTCAGGCAAAATGGAACAACATTGGAAGAAAAAAGGGGATAATAAAAATTTTTAATGTGTAGGGTACAAACATGAACTTACTATTAATTTCCAACTTCAATTTGACACAGTCCATGTTATTGCAATGAAAAATAAAATACCTATTTCCACCGTTTTATAATTTCCGTATACCTGTTTATTAATATTTTTTTCCTAAAGTATTCCATTTTACCTGGGTTCCCCTATATTTTATAATAATAGGTAGAAATCATAAGAGTAGGAATAATATTTTTGGCCTTGTAAAAAGGATGTTGTTACATTTGATTGGGTCTGCGAAAGTTCTTGAAAAGTGATTTAAAAAATATAAAACCGTATCATACCAATATTTGACCAAATAGATGTTGCAAAAAAAGAAAAGAAAATTAGTTTTAATATATAGCATGATTGATGCGATACTTTTTAAGCGTGAAGCAGTGGTAAAATTCGTGCAGGTTTTTAAGTGTCGGTATCGCAGCAATAACGACAGCTTTTATCGCATTCAATAAACGAAAAAACATAACGCGGTAAAAGGCGTAAAGTGCACAATGACACCAGTGGCGCATTACATCCATCATATATTTTAATTGTTTGACAAAAAAGAATTTTTTCTGCTATATTATAACTTCCGCAGGGCATGACAGTCGTGCCAGGCCGATATTCCATTGTCCTTTTCTTCCTTTTCTTTCTCCATGCATTCCATGCACTTTCGTAAAAAACTACCAGTCAGATTTTCGTTTTTAATTTCGTGCCGCTGCTGCGCCATCCGATCCATGGCTGCTATCGCTGGGGCTGAAATTCCGTTGAAACTTTACAACTCCCTTCATTAAAAACTGCTCGCACGCGGGCTCGCCAGTTCGGCGCCGATATTGAAAACTCGGCCTCTTTACATATTCCGGGCACACGCGCGCGGAGGTGGCCAGAAAGAGGGGGTGAGGGGTTGGATTGTCTTTGTCACGTGGCGCGCGTAAGAGCAGATGCACCGCGTTATTTACACCGGAGCTGTGGACACGCGATACGTGCGCGAATTTCATGTTAGGCAACGAGGGGCTTAATGGGAGCGGGGCTAATAGAGGCAAAAGTTGCAGAGTGCCACCATTGCTCGGGGTTAACTGTGTTGAGGCAATGTGGATTACCGAGGACATTGGTAGGGCGATTTTTTTAGAGATCTTTTGCAGAGAATGTCAGTATTCAAAAATGATGAACTGTTCAGAAATGTGAAGTTATAAAAAGATTGAATTTGCTATGTAAATACATAATTACATTTTTTATTTTTAAAAGAACAATTTAGAATATAATTAAATATGATTTATCGTAATTTTGTAGGTTACACAAGTCCTAAACTGATGAATTCACTTATTGTTCTATTGGATTTCATTTTATTAAAATCTTTAGATATTTTCCAAATGAAAATCTGTTGCTACCAAGCGATTAGAGAAGTTTCGAAAGATCTACAGTAAAGGGAAATGATCCGTTCAGTAACCTCAAACTTTGGATGATATTTACACGAAAGTTTCTTTAAAAGAACTTGAAGGGATGCATCAGATCTAGCGTACGAGAGTATGACGAACATTCCGGAAATTTCATTCCGCGAAAACACCGCGTACCAGAATTGACTTTTCGTTTTAAGA
This sequence comes from Torymus sinensis, assembly GCA_030522985.1. Taxonomy (NCBI): domain Eukaryota; kingdom Metazoa; phylum Arthropoda; class Insecta; order Hymenoptera; family Torymidae; genus Torymus; species Torymus sinensis. Next base: position 28,711 of record JAPYZP010000088.1, on the reverse strand, counting down.
TCGTTTTATTTTTGGGAAAAGTATATGAAATTATAGATAGTATTTACAAAAGTAAAGAGATAAATCATATTCTCTTATTCAACAAGATTATAATGTTAATTAATTATTGTTAGAGTCAGCTCAATTGTTCTTAATCCTATTTTCCAAAGATGAGGCCAAGTTTTATTATTAGTTTTAGCTCTTGGTTTGTTGGAATACGTATCTCTTCTGTCTACATTGGAGGAAGAAGCTATTTTGGCTTTAATAGAGCTTAAAATATAGATTGGAATATTACTAACCCATTATGTAATTTTTGAAAATATCGTAACCACATAGAAGGCATCTATTTTACTGATAGAGGCATTGAGCATGTAGATAGGGTGTACCTATTCTTTTTTATAATCTGTATTATCTATTTTGTTTATAAGTATTTTCTTCAATATCGTACTTTTTTTACTATCCACTACTGTACGTGACATATCAGATGCATTTTTCGATTAGCCTTTAGGTCCCTTTATTATGATTTTCTGCGTAAATACCGCAGTTAGATGTTTCAGCCTTGCGGTTACGAGCAACATGCCGAAATGGGAGATATTTAAGGACGCTCTTGCGAGTACAACTGAAGTCAAATATTATCGCAAAATGAACGAAGATATCTACGTGTGTCGATAGACTTATAAATCGAAAATTGATTTATGCATATTGTTAGAACAAATATTACATCTGTGGTTAATTGCCTATCTTTATTTAACATAAATTGACATTAACTTGACCCCTTCTGAATTGAGGATATAGATATTGTACTGTACTATAGACACCGTGGTTATAGCTTCTGCTAGGAAGATGTTATGTCGCGTGTTTTCGTACAGTTCTTAAAATTACTTTGACTAATATCTGGATATTTTCCACGGTTACAAGTGATTTACGACACATGATCTGAAAGAGAAAGCTTTTCTCTCTTCAGTCATATATGCTTTATTAATCAAAACATTGACTATTTTTGCTCCGTTCGTGGTGTGGTTTTTTCGCGAATGAAACGAATGCTCTTTTCAGTACACCCATATGTGAATTGTATCAAAGTGTATGATTTCCACAAAACTTTGAAAATATATTTTCCACCTGCTAATAAAACGTGTGTGAATTCCAATATATTTCCACTGAAAAAAAAATCATGGACAATCGAATAACTCTCAGTTGTTCAGTATTAATAAATTACCCAACAATAGGACGCGGAGATTATATCTCGTCGAGGGTGAAGTTTGAAATTTTTCTCCAAATCAACGACAATATAACTCACTCTGTCGAATGGAAACTCCATTACATTACTACTGTGTCGAGATTCGCCAAGCGACCGGGCATTAATCACAATACCCAAGCCTCTCGAATAGGGGCACGCACAAAGCCGCGAAGAAAGCGATAGAACGAGGGCAGGCGACGACGCTGCTATTGCTGTGAAGAATTTCGCGGTGCGATGTCGACGCGTTCTTTTGCTTCCCCCCGTCCACAACGCGCGAGGCGAAAGGGTCGGGGGAGCAGAACCCGCGCCAAGGCGGAAGATGGAAAAAGTTCGGGAAATGCCGCGCGTGGAGGAGAAGAGATGAAATTTGCGCGCGGCCGCGCGGGAGTGGAATTAAGAGGTGGGGGTGCTGCGGCCTTGTAATGGGGGACTTTGACAGAGCAACTTTGCCGGTTATTGAGGCACAATATCCCTTTCGTCGCGCGCTCTTGTCCTGATTTATAGCCGCACGACAATCCCATTGCCATTTTAATGGAATTAATGATTTATTTAATTTCTCGGTATAGGTATATACTTTGGCCTCGTGATTTATCGGCTGGATTATTTTCTTTGGGCGGAACGGCCGCGTTGCGAGACTAAAGCCTCCTTGGATTTTGTTTGATGTGTTCGCCTTGATACTAGGGATGATGATTATAAGTTGTATTTATGTACTTAGATTGTGAAGTATGACGTAGAAATATAGTATATTATATAGAGTTCTCTCTAAAGTTGGATTAGTGAAAAAACCATTAAACATTAGTGAAAATTGCTTTTCTCACTAATTCAACTTTAGAGGGTAGTGATGAATGAATGAGTAAATAGTATTTCATATAATAGTTTAAAGGAAGAAAGTGATTTGTAAAAAATTAGTTATATGTATACTAAATACGCCAATCGTTTAAATTTCAACTACATCAATTAACTGCATCCATTCGTGATGCATCGATGCCTTCTTAATCTCAGAAAAGTTTCTCTAATTATAGGTTTTCAATTAACACACACTGATATTTACAAACGAATTCCAATCGATAAAGGCCATTGCGATCCGACTAATGAAAAACGTTCTATGCACGAATGAAAAATGCCGCGCGTTAAATAACAAATGGCCGAACTAACGCGACTGTGACAGGATTAGAATTGGATACCCTCGGAAAGAATCACGTTCGAAGACAAACCTTCCAGCCATTACCCTGGCTATTCTCTCTGTCTCTTCCTCGCCTCTCTTTCTTTAACTCTTTCTCTCTTCTCCCTCTTCGACTGCTCTCGATATTCTACATTATTCTTCTATTTTTAGCGAGTTTCAGAATGCAAATGCAGCGAATTTTATTAAAAGATCGATTTAAGCTAACTGAATTATTTCCAACTGTTCAGGCATTCGTGTAATTAATATTGTTTGTCATATTCATTTCTGCAGTACGGTAATAAATGATAATAATGCATTAACTAGTGCCAACGCTGAAGGCGATCTATAAACATTGAATACAGCATCTCAAAGTCTCCAAATCTTTTTATGAACCTTGAAACACTGTTTCCAAAATTAGCATAATCTCATTATACTTACCGCGAATCATTCACATTTCCGTAAACCGTAAATTATTCGCCACATAATGAGACTCCGAAAATATTCTTAGTTCAAAAAATCAACATGAATATCGCGAAAAGCCAATAATGACAGGTGAATAAAAACAAATCCATAAATATTCGTCGCTACCGGTTAGCAGCACTTGTGCTCGCCAATCACACGACAACTTCATTCGTTAGTTCGAACGGAATTTCGACAATAAAGTATATATAGTGGTACAGTGGGCGCGCGCGTCGCTGAAAGCGAGACGCATGGCCGCACTTTAGATCGCTATCCATCCTCCGCGTGCCTCATCGTAATTTAATTCACCTCGGACATTTACATAGATTAAAGGGAAATTTGCATACTTCAGCCGAGGCCCCAGATTTACGGCCACAATAATTTATCTAATAACATTCTCGCGCATGAATGACTTGCCACTTTTCCCCTCGCCTGGCCATGTATAATATATGTATATAAGTTGTCGCGTCATCTCCTTTTCGAGCTTTGCACCTGCAGTGATTTCAGTGACACATCGACACGCGCCATTGGGAAGTAAGCGGCGGGAAAGAAAGCTCCCCTCTAGTCCTCGTCGAAAACGAAAAGGTTGGAGCTGTAGGGTTGACTTAATTAATCCGGGGAGCCGTCACCACGGATTACGCCGACACCCAACTCTCGTTCTCGCTGTTCGCCTCGTCTCCGTAACTCAAATAACAAGCTTTCTCGCGCACTCGCACTCCGGCGCATGACAGTTCCCGGCATCATTATCGCCTTCTCCTTGCTCTCTGTTCTCGCTGGTCTTCTTGTTACTTGCGAAAATCATTTCTCTTTCCCTCTGTTTGCCGTGCTCGAGAGCGGGTTCGTTGAATACCATCCGCTCGTTCGATCGTTAAGGTAGTTATTCGTTAAAAGCGCAGAGAGAAAACATTTTTTACCTGATCAAAAATTCTTAAATTTACATCTGAATTTACATCAGAATAAATAATTTTTACCATTTCAGTAAATTTGGTTTGTTGATAAAAATGTCGATTGTCTTTTTCTCGTACCTTTATCTCATAATTATAGATTATCGCATTAAAGAGTATTATCTATTTAGGAGGAATGTTGAAAGTTTTGTTGTACACACAGACACATAGAACGTTGGCCTACAGAGATTTAAAATTTCAAGAGACTTCGGAGACAACCACTTCGAGCAATGACTTCTTCAAGCTGTTCTCGTTCGCGGCTCGAGTACCGAGGAAACGACTCCGCCGCAGAGGCAAATTATCGGGCGAGCGCGCGCGATTCTCTCTTCTCCTCCACCTCCTCCGGAATCTGAGCAGCCGACTACGGCCGTTCCGTGTTCCTTAATAAATCAAGTGTTTTTGCCCGACTACCGCGTCGTCGTCGTCGTCCTCCCCGTAGTCGTCGTTGTCTTGAGTGTGCCGTCGTATATAGCGACGAGAGAATTTCGGCTTCCCCCTTATTTGCCGAGTGCCGCCGTGTACTCTTATTCTCTCTCCGCGTTACGTGTACTCTTTCTCTTTTTCACGCTCGCCTGAGGTCCGGTCGTTTTTTGGGTCGATTTTTTATCTTTTTGCGTTGAATTTTTCTCTCTCTCTCTCTCTCTCTCTCTCTCTCTCCTCTGAAGGCTAATTTCGAATGTAATTTTGTGACGCCATTACACAACACGTGACGCTGTCTGTAAATTTTCCTTTCTTAGATTTGCATGTGATTTCTTTTGAGAGCTGAAATTATGTAATGTAGTGCACTAAAAAGAACAATATGCTTTGACGTACGCGTGTAGACAAATTCTAATTTTTAAATTACGAAATTTCATTTGAATCTTCTACTTCAATGAGCTGTGTGTGGTAGATAGTTTGATGTAAATATATATAATGAGATTACAAGATTATGTACGAATTTTACTCTGAGTTCAAGATCGGAAAAAATGGTTAATGACTACAAAACAGATTTGAACTTCTTTCTACCTGGGACCAATAACGCGTAGAGTATATGACAAGGATGAGTCTGAAATTAACTAGAACAAAATACGAAAGGTGTTTTTTCATTACCTTAATGATGGATGGTACTCTTTGTGAGCGGTATATACGTGATTCGCGGCAAAAATACTGCCAGAATAAGGTACAATGTCGTTAACATTCTACTGTAACTTATTGGTGTCGTAATAAATTTGTAAATCATTTTAAAACATATAGAATGAATAAACATATTTTATATTTGAATTATATAGTATGCATATAGGAACGATACATTAATTTGGAGGAATCTACGTGCCAATGACTTGGCAGCGGTTTCATTTTAACTATATAAGTTTTAAAACATGACGGAAACCTGTAAAGAGCCTGGAGTTCAGATTTAAGAAAAAAGAACTGTCTACAATGCGTAGCAGGGGAGAGTGGGGCACGTGGCGCAGGTGGATAAGTTGACACTATCGATAAGTTATTGTAAACACGGTATTGCGCTGCGACTCAGTCGTCATAGACTCTGTGTAGAGTAACGAAGATTTTGAGAGTCTGAGAGCTTAAGCTATTGGCAGTCCGAATTTATGTGCGCTTTTTCATTTTCATATAATCAGAGTAAAATTTTTAAAGTTTGTTTAAAGTTTATTTATTGTATGAAGATAAAATAGAAATAAATAATTAATAGTCTATATTATAGAGGGCTATGAAGACTCTTCAAACGTGTATATTAATTCTTTTAGATAATTTAATAATTTGTAATAAAAATGAAATTATATTTTTTTTGTTTCGTCGGGGCATGTTGAAACATCCATCATTATTACAGATTCCCCTGTAAGAAACTCTTAAGAGGCTTTAGATAAAAAAGTAAATAATTCAGAAAAACGTATTTAACGTGTTAAACACGTAATATAATGTACATTACGTTTATAAAGTATTGCTATATGGTTTATAGTGTTGTTTCGGTATTTTCATTTAAAAACTACCTTGGGTCTACGTTCCCCGCAATTGGGGAAAATTGACACACACTTTACGAAGTAAAATAAACATTTGTAACAATTAAACAAAGCGTTATAGACGTTCCGTATAAGTCACTATATATTCTCCATAATAAGAACTTTCGAATACATACATAAGATATGGTAAGATAATTACAGTATTAATTCCAATAAGAAATCTAAAAATTGTGTCAACTTGCCCCGCACTCCCCTATGTTTTTAATGCATTTTTAATTGAAAAAATATTTGATTTCACATAATTTTTAAATATGTACGCATTTTTTATAAAGTAAATACGAACTTCACTATTAATTCTCTCTGACTTGCATAAAATGTTAATGGTCTGAAAGTAATTTAAACTAATGAACTTATCCGCATTATATTTTCCAGTTTAATTAAAACTCAACATTAATGACTCATAAATTAAAAACTCTTAATATAGAACGGTTATGCATCTGTGAACTGTGTAATAAGAGTTTACATAATTTTCGTTGCTTCGGAATATACAGAAGAAGCAATAAGTTATCTATTTTGACCGTTATCAAATTTTAATAGAAAATGTGCAAGAAGTTAATAAATGGCCATAAAAAATGGCTAATGTCTATATCGTGGAGAAGCACTTACACATATGCGATCATCCTCTCTTAAAATGGCATGACGGCGTCACGTATCGTCAGTTTCATTAGCAAGGGAGTACAGCCGTTAAGGGATCGACGTTTTAGAAAAATCTGAAATTTGGCAGATAGGTAGATTTTAGTTTAAAATGGCTCAATTAAATTTTTGTCATCTTTGGAAGCGCGAGAAAAAAGTTATAAACATTTTAATTGTCATACATTTAACACAGGGCTTATAGAAAATCGTACATTTTTCTCTTTCGTTCTAAATTGTACAACATTGACGATTTTGACTTTGCTCAAACTTTTCAGGGTATGTGAGAGAACTAACGAACAATTTGAGTGCTTGATAATAAAGATTAGGAGGCTATGAGCGTAGTTATAAACAAATGAAAATAAAATCTGGTGGAAACATGACTGTTACAGCTATAGACGTAGTGTTATAGGATGGCGAATTGCCCGTATCTGAATAAATGCATACCCCAAAAGTATTTCATTGGTGGCAAAAAAAACTGTCCAAATTTGTTCGCCATTGCGAGTCTGGCTAGCCATTTTTTAGTTAAGAAATGTAATCAATTTGGACCAGGGTGATTAGCACCTAGTTTCTTCGACATATCGTTTTATTATATAAATTCATAGTTCCACAAATAAAAATTATAGTTTCATGATCAAATTTACTAAAGTGTAGATCGGGCGTTTGACGTACAGGATGGATTCCGATTCAGGCGGATGAAAAAATAAAACTTAAACCCTAAAAGTTAATTTGGACACAGCTTTAATTTATTCAAATAAATAGAGCTAATAAGAATAACTAGCCTCACAGTAAATATGGCCTGTAATGACTTGCTCGTGCACGCAGGACTCGCTAGCCAATCAGGGCACTGGTGAGCCCTCGGAAGGCGCAAAGAGTCAGGTGACGCTATAGGCCTATAGTTGCTGCGGTGCTCCTCCCCTCTGCGCGGCTATAGTTGCTCGGGGAAATTCGTAGAAACTTGGAGTCGTTCCTGGCTTCGTCAAATTTACAAAATAAAATTCTCCGACGGAGAATACCTACTCTACAAAAGGAAATATTTTTTTCACAAGCAAATAATACTCACCATGTCGGATGCATCGTTTAGAATTTTCAGAAAGGAGTTATTCGTCTAAAAATTTTGTTCCAGTATGAGGAAAACTTTATAGAACACGACCTTTTATGGAATAACGATACTTTTTTGTGGATTACGGTTCATTTGTATTAAAACTTATGTTTTCAAACCTTGTATCGTTAGATCTTATAGCTTCTATTATATTTAAAGTAATATCTATCAAATTATTTGCAAATAAGACCTGACCGAGGAAGCGTCAGCGACCGAGATAAATGACGCTTGTATTTATTGATAAAATGTACTTCTTACTTTCAGACATCATTTTAAAATATCTCAAAGTATTATTACATTAGATATCAAAGTACTTTCAGTAACTAGTCTGATCAAATTTTGTTAGTACAATGTAAATTTCTTTTATGAAACTTTCTTTTCCTTCCTCCTTTCAGTCATTGTTCCGTTATTGGCAGTTTTCCAGAACCTACAGTTTGCTACATATGCCCAATACAGTACGAGGGCGATCGCCGGCGACCAAAATGCTTACCTTTGACAAAATGTGCCGACAACCTCGCAGCTCTTAAGAGGTCTCATGGAGGACCCTCGTACATTCCCATTTTCTCCTCTCCTCTCCCTTCATTTATCCGTTTCTTGTGCCTCTTTCTCATCTCGCCTTTTGAGGATAAACCACGAGATACCTCGTTTGCAAGGAAAGTTCTTGCCTCTTATTTGTTATTTTATTGCTGAAATCGAGTTATGTTTCTGAGCTGCTTCAATTTTCGCGGACTCCACGAGGCACGATCGTACTCTTAGTAGCTCGGAATTACGGGCGAGCAGCTGATTGCGCATCCGGTCTCAAATGAGTTAGATAAGGCTGAGAGAGGTGAATTCCCCTTCTTTTTGTTGACCGTTTGCTTTGAAGAGCTTTAATTATTCTAAAATTGTGGTTTTTGTAATTATAAATAAAGGCTTTGACAAAAATTGAGCAATGATGTAATTTAATTTCATTTATTGTCACGTGTAGTATTGATGTGATGGATAGGGTCCGCGGTTGGACCTGTGATATGAGAACCACTTGACGAAAGACACACATAGACGTCTGCAGCTCAACTGGAAAAGACCATCCGTCGCCAAAACAGAAGATCACAGATTTGAACTTCATCCAAGACATGCCATATCCTTCTTTTCGAGTTATTATTAATGGATTGGGAGTTCTTAGTCGCAACGACAATATAATGGAGGAGATATTTCGACTAACAGTACAACTGATATGTTAATTTAACGCAATGAAATGAGATGTTGCTTTTTATTTACTTACTTCAAATAGTTAGACTTTTATTTTACTATCTTCAGGAATTTACTTTATTTTGCTAGAAGTACCATTAAAAATATATTTTGAGTTTGACGAATAAATGTTTTTATTGTAGCTTGGACTAACTAAGCATTCGATTTTGTTTAAATTTATTGAATGTACTAACTATTTCCGAGGTGGTTCTTTTTAAATTAATTCTTATGCTTAAAAAGTATAGGTAACATATCTAGTATTAGTATGCGATGATTTATAATCATTTCTCTTTTGTATTGTGGGCTTCTGCCCGTATATATTTCTTAGATAAATAAATAAATAAATTAGATAATTAATCATTACAGTTTCAGTTTTTCAAATTAACATCTTCATCGTTATCTCTATCAAGCTAGTACTCTATCATTACTCGCCGAAGCTTTAATAATAACCCTTACGCTTCAATCTTCTCCGTCATTAGCCTCTCTTCATATCTTCGACGCGAACTATTCACACCCAGTGCAGCTTCCAGCTCTGAGTAGAGCACGAGCTTACCAGTTTAGCCATTAACGATTATTCTCATCTCCCATGAAATTCAAATTGTATCATCAGCCGAGCGCGCGGGTGCGCGCGAGAAAAAGTTTCGATGGAAACGCTGATTGAGACGAGGCGAGCGAGCGGGAGAAAAGGGAGCAGGAATAAAAGTAAGGAGGAGGAAGACGACCGTATAAAATAGTAACTCAGCGAAATCTCTTGTATAACCAGGCAATTTCTCTGAGCCCGTGAAAAATCATTGGCCTCGCATGAAAGCTCCGCGCCGGCGGGCCGTATACATATAGATATATACACACATACGGGGGCTAGCGAGAGTCGAGAAAAAAGGAAAGAGCCAAGAGGAAGAGAGATAGAGAGAGAGAGAGAGCGAGAGAGAGAGAGAGAGAGAGAGAGAGAGAGAGAGCTTGCAGAGAGCAGTGGCGCGCAAGAATACAGCGCGGGCGAGCGGAGATAGAGGGCGCCCCGTGCAATTACTTATACATACTTGATAAAAGGTACAATTCCGTTGAAAGCCGTTAGGCGGACGCCGCTAACGCTTTTAGAAATGATCGCGATATATCTGGTGGGCGAATCACAACCCTTGCAGCCGAGCGCGGACATTGCGCTCTCCGCCATCTTTTCCTCTTGTTTTTCCTCTTCGCCCCGCTTTATATTGGCTATTGAAATAATGAAACGCGAGAGAGAGGAGCGCTGGACGCTCTTCCCAAGATATCTCGCATGAGCTGCAACATTCTAACCGTTGCCTTCGCTTTTTCTGCGTACATATATTCGTGTGTACGTGTGACCATTCAGTTTTGTAGCGCAGCTGCCTCTCCTGCACGACGTAAAAGTGTAGATGAATTTCCTGCACCCGGAAATCTCTGCCGGCTCGATTTCGCTGAACCGCTTTGTCGTATCCATCCGTCATTCTTGGTATTCTCCTTGTAAACGTGCGCGCGTTCCCGTCACGCGAGGCATAAAGAATTTTTAATTATTTTTTGAAAGAAGATCTATAATTGCAGCAGCGCACATCCTGAGTCTTTTTCCGGATGATCTCTGGCTGGAATAGTTTTCGGCGCAGCATTGGCACAGGGGACTTTAAAAATTTGAGCCCTCGACGGCAGCGTGCCCCGCGAGGAAGTTCGTGGAAAAATGGGAAGTTGCCCTCGATTTTTCGAGAAACAAAGAGAGGTCATCTTTTTTGGGTTCACTGTTCACTGCAGAACAATATTACTCGCCTGAGCGGTGAACTTCACGCCCTCTAAATTGCAGATTTTTATAAAAATTCGAAAATTTTATTTTTAGCACTAATTGGAGTATTCCAACTGTTTTAATTAATTAAGTTCAAACGAGTTAATGGTTAATTAGTGTATATATATACAAAATTTGAAGGCAGTCTTATCTTGATTATAATAGTTAATGCTGATATTTCTTTTTATATTTTAATATTATTTGTGTAAAATGTACGAAAATGCAATGTGCAGTCCATTAGGTACGTCCATAGGATTTCAATGTAAAATTCTAGACTATTCTGATTCGCACTATTCGAAAAGTGATAGATATTATTGAAAAAAGATTTGTAAAAGAATATTTTATTTGTTGTTTATAAGGAAAACATTTCAATGAAATACAGGCCTGAATTGCAAAAATAAGTCCATTTAGATTTTTTATATTATATTGTACTTCTATGTTCTCGTTTTGTTACAATTTCTGCAGTAAATGAAATTTTTTGATTAATTTTTCAATCCTCAGGATTTGCTTTCATCATTCAATAAAACACTGTCTACTTTTTTTTGCCAAGACACATAAGATCGATATTTCGTAGAATTTCGCTATATTTTAGATAAAATATACAGTGCCTTTTTTCGTCTATTTTTCCTACGTTACATTTCCATAAGAAAAATTGATGTGCGGTTAAAACCATTCCACAAGACTTTATTCGTGGGTCTACAATTTTTTCCATCTATTATATGACGTATATACACGGAAAAAAGTTGATCCTGGAAACAAGTAGAATAATCCACTTCACAAACACCTGCTTCCATTAAAACCAAATCTACTAATTGCTAGTACATCGAAACTTTCTGCAACATTATCGACTTCTCCATTCAAGTAGAAATTTCTCTTTCTTCAATAATAGTTAGATATGAAGAAAAAATAATTATTTCACAACGAGGAGAAATCTACTAATTGCAAATAAATTGCATCTTATCATGAGTTCAAAATTTGGTTTACATTCACATAATTTTTTTTTATTTCAAGCTTGGATTTCTTAATTGTTAAAAACAATTTACTTAGCGCAAATGACTATTAAATATAATAAAATGAATTTCCTTTTGTATTAAAAATATTTATTTTTCTATCAAGTAAAATGATTGTTGAATACAATGGATTTATTTTCGTACTGAGAATATTAATTTTTTAACAATTCAAAATGACCTCACATTTTTTTTTAATATTGTTTCGTTGTGCGCGAGAAGACAATGTAAATAATTTTAATAACATTTTTTATGTTTATTACGGTTTTTATTAAGGGAGAGCAAAAGACATAGACGTTATCCTTTTGACAGTCCAAAGGAGAATGAGAAAAAACAGAATAGACTCTCGTCTCCCTGACTGGCGTGAGATGCTCGTTTTTTATAGTAGAGTAGCGTTACTCAGCAGCGAAGAGCTTGCAAGCTCACGTACTTCAGACATCCCTGTAGGCCTGCGTCCGCGAGACAGCCTCGCCACGCACTCTTCCTCTGATTTCGATAATCAATTTATCCACAGAGGAGGAGTTGTGCCCACGCGCGATCACAAAGACCGGCGCGACACGGCCAAAAACGAAACGGCACTCACAAGGAGATGATCACGGGGGTGTCCTGGATTTGGCTAAAACTATAGGAGGTACTTCTTAATGACAAATAATGAGATACGTGTCTCGGGGTTTTTGTGAATGGGCATTTTTTCCGAGATTCAAGCTATTTTATGTCTAAAATGAACATTTTTCGATAAAAATGGGGTTTCTTTCTTTAGTAATAGCTTTTTGAATATTCCAGTCATATAAATGGGCTAGAGAACTTATAAAAGAAGGAAAAAAAGCTTTAATTTAAGATGTGTTTCTTTAAAAAATGTCGATTTTTGAAAGAAGATAGCTTAAAATACCACTCGTTAAATGCTTCAAAAAAATGAGAAATTTTTAGTAATTTTCTTACTCTCTATGTTTAATATCCTATAACTATTTTTAGAATCGACATTTTTTAATGAACACAGCTTAAATTAAAGCGTTTTTTGCCTTCTTTTATAAGCTCTCTAGCCCATTTATATGACTGGAATATTCAAAAAGCTATTACCAAAGAAAGAAACCCCATTATTATCGAAAATTGTTCATTTTAGACATAAAATAGCTTGAATTTCGGCAAAAAAGGCCCATTTGACCTAAAGAAGTACCTCCTGCAGTTTTAACTAAATCTAGGTCCCACACTCCTGATCATCTCCTTGTCAGTGTCTACAACCGCTGCACCGGTGCGCCCGTCCCCGCCCGTCGTACTTACACATAAACTTATTTCACACACTTACTCTTGCGCCAATCAGAGAAAGGATTACAAGTGTTACATTCGTAGATATGTTTTTCGTAATTTATAATTTCGAAATTAAGAACAATCCGCATTGTCATACGTCGAAATAAAAAACGTCTTCAGTTGACTTCAATTTTATAGTGAATTCTCAAAACTCTGGACCCCCCCCCAAATTTTATTCTTCATCCAAGCCAATGGCTACTAGTGTCATAAAAAAAATTATTTTTCTCGTAAATCAAGTGGATTCTACTTGCTGCTAAGATATCTTTTTATCAGTGATAGTACAAGAAAAAGTTTTGTTTGTTTTTGAAACGTCTGAGAGTAGATTTCTTTTGGAATTCCCCACATATAGCAGTTTTTTAAGTTGATGATTACGAATCTAGTATCTGATTTCCAAATTCAAGATGTTACATCTAAAATGATGGATCGAATTTCTAAATTTGGTATCACGATTCAGTACTCTGTCACCCCAACAACGTTAATGTTAGCTTTTGTTTTGAAGAATATATTTTGTTTTGAAGAAAAATGCATGCATAAGGGATGGAAGATAACAAGTTCCCTTACAAAGATTTCTTTTTTAGAAAGAGAAAAAGTGAGTATTACTCTATATTGGATATAACTTACAATATTCGTTTAATAGTAAATGTAGTATCATTAGTTATATGATTCAAAAAGATTTTGAAAGTCACATGAAGAACTTAAATTATAAAAACCAGATATCAACCTTCACAAGTTTGATAAAATATTAGTTTAAAATTTTTCTTTCTCGAAATACAATTTTTCAATATATCCATGTTGTTGGATAGATATTGCATAAAAAGACTTTGAAACGTCAATGTAATACATCACTTCCGCTCACAATAAATTCTATACGAGAGCAATTTTTCGTACACTGCATGAAAGATTCCTTTTGATTCCCTGGCGAAAATTCGCTAAAAGCAACTTCGACAACGCCGCCGGAACAATATAGCACGTGCGTGTTTTTCATTCATAAATACGGAAAGTTCGCGCTTTAAAATTCCACTAGGACGAAGGAGAGAGCGAGAGAGAGGGCGAGAGAGAGAGAGAGAGAGAGAAGGGAGAGAGAGAGAGAGTAAGAAGGGAGGGAGAGAGAGAGAGGGAAAGAGAGAGAGAGAGGAAGAGAGAGACACACAGAGCGCGCAACCGCAAGATACCCATGGCGGATGTAGAAGTGAGAGAGAGAGAGAAAGAGAGAGAGAGAGAGAGAGAGAGAGAGAGAGAGAGAGAACACGCGGAGAAACAAACAAAACAACAACTTTTCCGTGTATATATGGGCACACATACATATAGACATGCAGCATATAAAATACAAGTGACGCGCGACCGCGCAAGGAGTACCTATCCGTTCTCGATGTATATGTATACATATACACATACCTTATACGTGCGAGCCAACTCACGCTCGATATGCGCACGAGCGCGTGCTCGTAGAGAAAAGTCATTGTACGACTTTTTCGCGTTCATGTATATGTGCGCGCGTGCTCGCACAGAGAAAGTAGATCAGAAAAGGTTTGCGAGTGTGCGCGCGAGGGAGCGAGGCGTGCGCGCATGTAGCTAGTGCATTACGGGCGTCCTCGTCGTCGACGATTTTTCGAGCACGCGTTGGCTCGATGCTTAGCGCTGTCGATTTCCCCCGTGTGTCCGTGTGTGTGTGTGTGTGTGTACACCCATAACAGTCAGACCCAATGCAAGTCAGTCCCCCGGTAGGTGGGCGTCGTCCGGCTGGATTTGGCCGTGTGTCAAGAGCCGCGGGTATTTTTCTCGCTACATCGCCGTCGAGAGCGCGCGCGCTGCACGGCAGCGCGTTGTTATGCTGATTCGACGCGTCGGGATTAGATTGCTCGTTGCGAGAGGCCGGGGGTCATTAACGCGTCGCTCCGACGTGTATAATGGAGAAATATTTGATCGCGCGTAACCGTATTATAGCGCTACTCGCGCGGTTTATTGCGCGGCAAGTGAGCGGAGGGGAGGGAGAAAAGTTTTTGAATGGACGCAGAATGCAGCCGACTGTTAAAACTATTCCCTCGCGAAGAGTGTGTCGCCTATGGGATAGGGGAGAAGAGTGCGGTGTGACGGAGGCTCGAAAAGCGGTTGCAAATGCTCTGAAGATTGTCGTTGCAGATCGTGCGGTATAAAGAGAACTTTTTTCTGAATGCATAGAGTTTTTAAGCATATATTTATATACGGAGTAATTTCTTAACAGGCTAACCATTGGATTTTTGGATACTTGCATAAAATTTTATGGCTATGATATTGTTTAGTTTTTTTTTATATTTTCTGATTGTTCTATTTTACCAATAATTATAATCGATTGAATAAATGGTCCTGTGGATATTTGTTTATTTGAAAATTGGGCTTGAATTTGTATGTTACGTTTTCCTGCGATTTTCAAGAAATTAATGTGTTCTAACAAAATGTGTGTATTTTTTAATTAAATAAAGTTAATGAAGAAAATTTTAATGCATCTAGTCAATTGTTACGGGTCCTATGCGTGGCTCGGTCGACACCAGACTGCCCGAGCAGCTACGCCGAGCCAACTCCAACGAAGATGCAAGCTGCAAGCTTGCACTTATCGTGGGAGCGACCGGTATAGGTAAGATGCTGCGCGGGGTCAAGTATCCAAGTAGCCGGACGAATGTTTCGGTTCGTCCGTGACACAATAAAAAAGGAAGCGTTCAAGTGATACACGATATTACTCGTTGTAAAATTTCAGGTTTTAAACTATCTACCTTGGGAATTGGTATTATTTGAAAATAATAATTTAAAAACAAATAAATAAATAATTGACCGTCATCATATTATTAAATATAATTTTATTATGAATGGAGCAGTATTTTCAGAAAGAATTTGAAATAAAATAGCTTGTGAGTCTATAGAAAGTATTATTTTACACGTCCGAAATATATAATATATGAGATTTATATTCAAGAAACAAGTTCAATTTTAGTGACAGTGCCCACATTGGAAAACTTCTACAGAAAATTTAATTTTAAAAATACTCTGTATTAAAAGAAAATCATACTGTCAAGCAGTTATAGCAATTTACACACGGCTACAGATATTATATATATTTTAGTGTCACACTCTGTGTTCTCGATATGAAAATCACAGTGCATACATGCGACCTTGATGTTGAATTATATTGCGCATAACTTCTTCCAACAAACGACACGTCGGATATGTTCACACATATATATACAGCTCGTACGATGCAAATCTCGCTCTTGAGGCCGCGCGCAGAGCCACGACAAACATCCCTAACTTGTAAACAGCTGACTTCTGGTAATGCAGCGCACGCGCGTCCCCGTAGCGAACTTTTAAAGCTTTTTAAAGCGTTAGCGTTTGCGCGAGACTGGCATATTCATGCGGTAATGCGTTGAGCGATGTGGTCACAGTACACGCAATCGTCAATGACAAACGCTCGATTCGGATTCTTTGCTTGTAAAACCACGAGGGTGCAGGAAGGGAACGAGGGGTTTGACGTGAATATCAAATTCCGACTGCGTGGGCTTATGAATGACTGCTGCGGGACCCTTCATTGTCGAGAACAAACGCATTAAGCGAAATTATGCAAGATTACGTGTAACGGGCTTTGATTGAAATTTCTGGAAAACGTCCAGTCGTGTTATATTTGAATGATTAATTTTTTCTTATTCATATTTTATGTGCTTTTGGCCTTTTTACGATTCAGCGAGTCTATGTAAACAACAACAGCTTTAGCTTTCTTTGGGTTTAGGATATATATCTATTTTGGTCCGTATAGCAGTATTTTCGATTCCACGCCCACTCCCTACATCCGGAGTCTTTCTAGAAGAGATATTTTCTTACTTTATATATTTTTATTTTGCCTGTAATATGTGATTTCAAAATGTACAGCATCAATTAGTAATTCGTGTAAAATTTGAATTAAATATACTTTTGTAACTTCCAGATCGGAAAGATAAATTATTCGAAAATAAATAACGTTATGAACTTTTTCTCGAATACAGATATTTTTTTGCGGTTTTACCGTGGTCATAAAATAGATGAAGTACAATTTGTATTTCACCTGTTTGTTAGTCTTCAATTCAAACTGATTTATATTCTCATTAATAAATTTCATCAAAAATGGTAGTAAAACATGTTCTGAAGAAACAATTTTCTCTGGTATCGCAGATATTTAAAGAAGGGCTTCTTTGATTTGTCACTGTATCTCCAGGTTGGTCCTTTGCCATCATTAAATGTCGCCTTAGATCATTAATGACTGCAGTTTATACAATGACAAAATTCCTTTCGGTAAATGTTTTCTTTTTCTTCAGAAAACTGTATAAGACTATCTGACATATAGAAAAGATTGAACTTATTATTATTATTGAATTGCATTAGTTCTAATCACTATAATCATAGAATACAATTCATAAAAAGCATAATAATATTAATGCTACCAGAAACTTTGAACAGAATAATTATAGATGCGAGTTGGCTTTATGCCCGTAGTCAAACGCATATAAAGTAGCGTAGCCATGGGTAAAATGTCGGACGGTACCGTGAATGCAGTGTTACTTTACTACTATTTTATACATGCAATGACTTATAAAATCCTTTCCCAGTTATATATGCAGTTATTTACGTTTAATATAATATATGTCAAATTAGTATTACTTATTTTATGATGCATTGGATTTTAAATGATAATAAATTCCAACTGATGGAATCAGTTTTTTTTCAAGATTCTGTTTATTACAATAATGTCAATAAGACATAAAATATAAATGAAATTATTCATATAAATAAAGAACATTATTTATTTTACATTTGTTATGAATACAGTTGGAATACTCGATCTTTGCTAGTTACACAAATCTCTGAGGATGAAGTTCACGATTGATATGGCTAGATAAACCAGTCATGAATATTAATACTGAATCGAATGCTATATTATGCATTTGATATAGTAATAGTAGTATATATTATTATCCTTTGATGAATTGATGGAATTTCATTTTAAGTGAGAGTTCATGTCTTCGACAATTAATATGTCCTATTTTTAATTAATAAATATAATTAATATTTCTTATTGATATTAATAAGTATATTATCAAACTGAAATTTAAGATTTAATTGATAACAATTAATATTCACGAAATTTGAAAAAGTGTACTTATGATAAAACGTAAAGAAAATGACTACATTCGATCAAGAACTTTGAAAAGTTACGCAAACCACACAGTAACTCCCAAACTTATCCTACATAAATCAACATTCGAGCTGCCAAAAACATGAATCTTTGGAAATTGTCACGGAGGCTTCCGTCAACATTGGAAACAACGTGGAAGACGAGGATCTGCTAGGTCAGCATAAACATAACTAGCTCACGATGCACTCATCGTAACATCGCGACGTTAGCTTAGTGGTAGAGCGCGGGATTACAAGCTTCGGGCGTGGGTTCGCGTCCCGCTCGTAGCATATTTGTTCGCTTCATTTCATTTATTTCTCCCGTATGTAACAAAATTAAATGCAAATTAATGTGTTTCAAATTTGATGAGGTATAGGAACCATGAAATAAAAGTAAAATGCGACAATTGAAACAGTTCACAGTGTTATTTTTATTTTATTTTTATTCGCTTAAAGAAATGATACTCGACAATTAAAATAAAAAACGAGTACACGTGCAAACGGACACTTTGAGGACTCTTGTGAAATTATAAACTGTTGGTTTAATGTCGAAGTAGTTGGAATATAAGGTAATCTTTCGAATGAGAAGTTCATAAAAGTGTTTTACCGCTCTGTTTAAACTGTCTGTGCATAAATCCTTGCATCAAATAGAAAATTCAATCTGGAATACTATGAAGACAGAAACAACATTTTTAAATTGTAATGGATTTTTAACTTTTGCCATTGGTTAAAAACATTGATATATATGTGTGTACTTTCAATAAAAATTAAAGAACTAATGATATCTGTGACTTACGGAAACCTTTTTGGGCCATATATAGCGATGGATCTACGTAAAAATATCATCTCTATTGCAAGTTGAAAGGTATTAAAAATTGAAACGAGCAATGAGCAATAAAGAGCTTATCCTGAAAAGAATTCTATTATTCATCGATGCTAATTAACGCTCCGAAATCGATAAAACCTCTTTGTTCTCACGATGCAGCCATGAGTCTAGATGAGCAATGCAACATTAAAAGGCTACTTCCATTAAGCGGAGCGAATTATGCTTCCGGCCCGCTTAAGCGAAACACGTATAGTTGCAATCCTCTAAATGCCAAAGAAAAGGCGAGCGTGCCGAGAGAAATTCGTTGTACACGGCCCGACTACGGCACGGCTCAATGAATTCCCGAGATCAAGATTGCACGTAACAAAAGCAGATTTGCGCACGCGGGCGGCAGGTGCGTGTATACATAGCTCTCCTTCTTGCGCGCGCTTTGTGTGTGCTTAAGGGAGGGTAGACTCTGCGAGTTCTCTCCCTCTCTCTCCGCCGCTGGATAAAAGCTCCGGCGCCCTATTCAAACAATTATTCATCCCCGACAGAGCGGAGGAGGGAGAGAGGGCAGCCGTGAAAATAGTATCAGCCCGCGCGATACTCCTGAAAGGGGTTGCCAAGGCGCTAAAGACAAGAGCTGACCTCTCCTTTAACGCCAGGGGGGAAAGGAGCCTCTAAACCTTTGGCTTCCTTCTCTCCTCCTTCTTCCTCCTTCTCTTCGTTTTCTCGCACTTTGTCTGACACTCCTTCGCCACGATGCAGACACTCTTCTTACCATCTTTTCCTTTCTCGCCGCTCCTCCCTTGTCGCTTTCTTTTCTCTTTTCTTCCTCCTGCTTGTGTTTTATATTATATAATATTTCTAGCCTTCTTATTATACGCCTTTTTTTGCTGCTTCCCGCCCTTTTACGTCCTTCTTCTTTACTTTCACTTTCAGGTCTTTTCTTTTTCGCACTAGCGGCGGTTTTTACCGAGATCCCTTTTTCGGCGCTCGAAATTTTTTTATTTTTAACGAGCAGGTTTGTCGCCTTTAATCATACTTTAGAATTTTATGAAAAATAATGTGAATATACGGATGTGGAATTCATTCTGTAATTAATAAAGTGAGTAAGTTATCATTTAATCTGATAAGGGAGTAATATTTTTATCGCTATCAGCTATTTGAATGATAAATTTAAAATAAAATGTATTTTTATACGATATGTAATTACTCTCAGTTTTGAAATGAAAATAAATTCAAATTAATTTATTTAATGACATACGTTTTATCAAATAATGTCAACATTTTTAATGCCTCTATTTGTCTGCATAAATTTTGCTTTTAGTACGTGTGTATCTTCAAAAGACAATTTCAAGATATTCTTCTCATAAATCGTAATTTTTCCTCGTTACAACATACATAAAGTAAAGTAAAGTACTGTTAAGTATCTAATTAGAATGTTTTTCAAAGAAATACATGTATTCTATTTTTGAATGCTAACATTGAAAACAGTTATGTAAAAAATCATTTGGCATTTTTAATGTATATTGCACCCTCTTAATCTGAAATTTTGTTACGGATATAGAAATAAATAATTACGAGAAGGGATTTTCCTCTCTATAATCCCCCGAGCTTTAACTTGGCACTAATTATTTTTATGAATTTTCGTATATAAATATACTCGACTCCTCATGACTTCTTATTTGCTCATAAATAACGCTCCCTACTCTCGCCCTCCCTTCCAGACTGCCCGGCTGACATCATATCCTCTCCTGCGCTGCTCGGCGTAACATTAATAAGCTTTAACGAGTTAATCTCCATTCTCCGTTTACTCCATTTCTCTATACACATCCCCGCTCGCGCGCACGCTCGTCTGTCCCTTCATCCACCCTCCCTCTCACACCCGCGCGAGCGAGCGAGCGAGCGAGCGAGGCATTGTTCGCCTCTTCGCCGGTGTCTTCTTCCGGGTAAGCGAGCGCTTAAAGCGGGACCGCTTTTAAAGTTCAGTCGCGGCCTTATTGCCCTCCCGTCGAGCCGGCTTAAACTTTCAGATTAAAATGAATCGTCGCCTTATAGTGGCCCCCTCCGAGCCGGCCTCGTTATACGCGCGCCTGCGTATTTTCTTTCGTCGCCGTTGCCGTTGCTGCTCCAGTCACGCTCGCATTTAGCCTGCATATAAAGCGAGAAGCGAAGCCTCTGGGGCACAGCAACGCGCGGGGGCTGCCCGAGGTGAGAATGATGACTCGAGCGGGCAGAATACGCGATGATATTCTATTGTACGAGATTGAGCGTTAAGGTTTGAGTTCCAAATTAACTACGTATAGAAATTATGGGAAAACGTCAAATTTATAAATTGTCACGAAAATACGAAAAATTGTTTTTTCAAAACGTAAAAATCCCACAAATCCCAGAGTAAAGTTACAAAATTTATCTCCGTGTATATAAAATATAACTATATTAACATTTAATCAGTTAAACTCGTATATATATGCGACTGTAACGCAATTTTTCTCAGTAGTAACCGTGATGCAGCCGTACTTCAAACGACGCTTTCAGCACTCAAAATTAAAAAAAAATGCAACATTTCGTCCGAAAGCTCATTTCAGCATCCTCTGTATACTTTCACGCAACAGTCACCGACAGTTATACTTACAGCGCTCAAAGAACTCACGCGCTCTCTGCAAATGTCAAAAAAGCGCCGCGCATGCATAATAGAACCCGTGGCAAAGGGGGGCTCGCGCTCTTTCGCGCGACGCCGCGCGCCATTACGCTCAACGGGCCAATTGTAGAACGAAAGAAGAAACAATCTCACCGTGAATGGCCCATTACCCTCCGCGCTCGCGACTTTCGAGAAGGGGATGCAAATGCCACTGCCGCCAGACAAAAATATTCGGCTCGGTCTTATAACGGGGCGTTTAGCGAATATCTCCGGTGCGGAGGTCCTTTGCTCAGAGCACATAGGGGTAGGAGGTAATATGAACCTTTGCCGCGAAGGCACGCCTCATGCTAATTTAAGGCCGACGGACCTTGGCGAATATGGAAGCGTGCTTTTAGCGGCGCCATGCGACCGCGTGCGTTCGATATTTTATAGTGCGTGACACGTGGAGAATTTTCCCGACGGTCTGCATTTTTACGGGAAGAGCTGTTTCACTTCGAGGGGGGTACTTCACCTGGACTTGTTAATTGTTCATGGGTACGTTCTATCGCGAGGTTGGAAATGATTTTAGATTGCTATGATGATGGCAATAGGACGCGTTTTAAAAAGATAGATACTTATTAAAATGAATGTTAGTGCGTTAACATTATCTTTATCGCTTACGAATAATTGAATTAGAAATGGGATATCGATTATTGGAGATTATACAAGATTTAGAATTTGATTAAGTAGTAAAGACTAGTTGTAGTCAGACATTCAAAGGTTTGTATTATATGTATACATAACGATTTATTTTGTGTAATAAAAAGTGCATAAACTCGTGCTGCATATTTTTGTGATTTATCAGTGCATTTGCTTTGCTCAAATTTGAACTCTCATATTTTTGGCTAGAATGAAGTATTTTTAATTATGAAAAAGCCAATAAAAACTCATTTTAAAAATTGTATTTCGACGGAACGATTATCGTCTGCTAAAAAGCTCCGTTTCAACATTTTCTCAAAATTAAACAAAAAATGTCCACAATTCAAATTTTTCCAAGCCTTAGGGTCTACTATCATGATTTTTTTTCATATTTTTACATCCAATGACGTATTTTCTAAAGTTTCAGTTGAATCCGTGAATTGTGATTTAATAAACAATATAAATAAACATGAAACTGTAAAAATACTGTAATTATGTTAGAAAATTATTGTACCACTGTTATTTACTACACGAAATATAATAATAAACGTATAATAGTAACGTAATATTGTGCACAATTAGTAGTATAAATTCCAAGGCAAATTCATTTTCGAAATACCGAAATTGCGTTATGAATGATAGAATTTTATAATGAGTTACCGCATCGTTCAATCATCACTTCATTAATAATTATTATAACGTACTCGTCGTATAATATGATTTTATGGAAAGCATTTTATTAAATTACTAAACTACATATCCGGGATTACACTGTATTTCCATTCAAAGCCTAAAATACTTTGGAAAATTACTCTCATCTCATATACACGTCATAGAGAAATTTGTAACGCTTCAAGTATGCAATATTGTATTACACCATCGATTCTCACGAAGAATACCCAAATCGCGTTCGGCGGCCCAGCTCATTTTCAAAAACAATGGAACGCCCGGCGAATTTAACACACTAGCGCGAAATGTCGGGAATACAACGTGCTGAACTTTGGCGGGCAGTTAATGGGCGGCTGGTTCGAAATTCGGTAACGAGTGCAAGTGCGCAAGTCCAACATGCGCAGTTTCAGCTGAAAGAGCAGAGCGCAAGTCAAACGGAACAAGAGAGCGCGCGCGCACGCCATTGAGGGAGAGGTTACTAACTTTATAAACATTTGCGTTCTCGCGTCGGACAAATCTGCCGCCGGTCAACAGGATTAGCGCCCACCGAAAATCCTCGCAGTCAAGGGCTGCGAAGACCGTAGTAAGCACAACAGAGCGTGGAAAGTCACGATCGATCGGCCGTCGCTGCTGAGCAAAAGAGGGTGGGAAGGGGTAGGTGCAAAAAAGAGAGTAGGCTTTTTTGTGCCCTGCCGACGTCGCTTTTTGCGTCCTAGCCTTTGCGAAAAAAAAGTTATTGGAAATGGCTCGCACGCTCGTTTTTGCAACGCGTATATAGTGTACAGCGCAGCAATGCAACGCGTAAAGGCCGAGCGAAGGGCAACGAGGGACGGCGGTGGGTTCGTTTCGAGACCTGAGAAATTCCCTTTGGGGAGCGAGAGAGAAAGAGTTAGCGAGAGGGAGGAGGAGGGAACGGGGGCAATTTCGTTTGAGATAGAGTAGGGGGGGGGGGGTAGAGCGCGTTCTGGAAATTTGAAGAATTTCGAGCACACGGCTGATTGGCGCGGACAACCGCCGACGACAGAACGTGCCGATTTATAGCCTGATCTAATTGTTTACTCTGCGGGGAATGCGGAGGATAAGCTTTGGGGTTCGCAACAGAGAGTAGCTCAAAAAGGGTAACGAAAGTTGGGAGAAGTTTTGGACGATTATGACGTTAACGTTAATTTAGCTTAAAAATAGTTTTCTAAGAAAATGTTTGTTAGCTATAAGGTGGCTTTAGTTGATTTCGAAATACACCTATTCTCATTATTATTAAGTATTGTGATAATTATTAATCTGAGAAGCATTATTAAACCTACAAACAAAAACGTCACAAATTTTTAATAAATTGTAAAAAAGTAAAATTAATTTATAGTTTAAAAATTCTTTACAGTATTTAAAATAATTCACACCAGTTGCATCGCGCCGCGCACTGACTAATCCAGTCACAGCTCGAGGAAAAATTGATGTCGAGGGTGACTGCACGATTTGTGCTCGCGTGCGAGAATCGATTTTCGTATAGTATTACAAGTACGTCAGCTAATTCTTACACTCGAGATTAATGATGTGTTTAGAAGGAAAAAAGCGAATTTCTTCGTATCATTGTCACATTAACGTCAAAAGTGTCACTTTAAGCTTGCAATAAATTGATAAAAGCAAATAGAGACACGTACTCTCAACTGCACTCAATTAGACACGAATTTTCCATTAATACTGATAACGTTTTACAACTGCTGTATATACAATAAAGCAGAATAGCTATTGGCGCTCCTTGGCTAACGGAATTCATTAAAACTATATAATCATTGATGCGGAAACAACAAATTAAATGGAAACGTCATTAAGTTTTACGGCTGTTTGTTATAATTACCGATACGTAAGCGCTATTGAGAACGGATTAAATTATTATGTGTATTTAGATTAGTCAGGCTGGCTAACAGATAGCGATTGTAATAGCCCCGAACAGTTACACACTGATTGTGGCTGTGATCACCAGCCGAAACGGCTACAAACGCGGTGATTCCGAGCAAACATAGACTTTAACTCGCCAGTAGTTACTATTACTTTGGCCTAGACCTAGTGGTTATAGGTCTATTATGACTGTATCGCAAATCTTTGGTTACCAGTTCCTTATTATTACTTCGTTTGAACATAGAAATTCTCATAAATAAATGTATAATATAATAACATTGTTTTTGGAATACTGTCACAAAATGGTATTTATAACCATGTATGAACTTGCGACTAAAAATTTTACGTGCTATTGCAAAATTTATCGCTAAAAGTAGTATACTAAATGCATTGTATACCTACGCAGTCTTATGAGTTAATCTCCAAACTTCTGTCATTAGCCGTGCCAACTAATATCATAAATTACTAGATAACGTTTCTCACTTCAACAATTTTAATTAATACCGATAAATATGCAAGGGCAAAAATGCATAAATCAGGGTGAGCTCGCTTAACATTAAAAATTTTTTTTCATTCTATAAATGATTTATATATTTTTGTCATCATATATTCATTGCAAATATTTTAGTAAAAAAAAATAATAATTATACTCCTTGGACATAAAAATACATATATGAAAAATCGTCGATAAAAATATGAACAATATTGACAAATTTATAAGAACTTACATTAACAGGATCTGATAGCTTTTTTCAAACAACAATACTTTCTTTGATGATGATATTGGAATGACTAAAGGCAACATTCTCTATAATGTACGTATATGTATTCAGTCACTATTCCCTTACTAAACCGGAAATATTTTCATTTTCCGGGGGAAAATTTATGGCTCAGATGGTTTTTGTAACACTCTCCTTGTTAGTACAAAGCTAACAAGCAGGACATTTGACTTTTCGATCCATAGAATCCTCCAGTACTGGCAGCTGAAAACGTATTCCAGTAACAAATGATCGGAAACAAGTACCGACATTCGGAACTATATTATCTTCTTTTATTATGTCACCTAAATTACTTATAGGGGCCAGATTGTTGTGTTTACGACTAGTTAGTGAGGTCAATAAAGGAAAAAAGCATCAGCGAAAATATTTTTTCCTTGCGTATGGGTTTCTGCTGACGTTACATCATCCAGAGCAGTAATGTTTATCGATTATTCTACGATGATAACATTTTTTTATGAAGCATTCATATATACATGAATATATTCAACACACAGAGGTTTGACAACATTTTCTTCATTGTTTGTGTTTGAAAATTGAGAAACTAATGAGAGTAGATATGATTATCAGCAGTAAACACCAGTTAAATAAGCCTTTGATTACATGATTTTTATAAATAGCTCCTCTTTATCAAGATAAAGTGCAAATGAAGGTTTCGATTATTTATTATCGTTTAGAAACCTTGCAGGATTCGTAGTTGTACAAATTTAATGATCACTCAGCACGCAATCTACAATGCTTACGAATTTCTACTGTTAATTTTCTACAAGAATGTTCGAATTAAACGATAAGTTAATCTGATAATTCCGTATCTATATAAAAAGGTCAAACCTTAAAGTGACACGACAATAGGAATAAATAAAGTATCTTTTTTTTAATTTCCATCATAACTCATTAAAATAATGCCCTTCAACATGAAAAAAAGAAACAATCTAATCAAAGAGACGCTTTTTGCGTGGACCACTTGACGAGTTTTCCAGGCGGGCGCGGCTCTCGCATATACTTAAAGCGCTGCACCGTAGACCGCATTTTCCAAAAGTCGTGCGAAATTTTTAACGGCGCGCCATCAAAACCCTGCGAGCCCTCTCTTGCTCTCTCGCCCTCGCTCTCCTGCGAAATTATGATATACCCGGGCGGCGCTCTCGCCTTTAACGTCAATTTCAACATCAAAAGCGCTTGCGCTCGCGCCGTAACCGGGCCTCCCCCGGGACCAACATATTACCCCCCCTAATCCGCGCCTCGCCTACAAAACGCGCTCGTAGTACAACTCGACGCGCTCTAAAAGCACAATGGGGAGGGCCGGGAAACAAGACTTTGCGCAGCCACTCTTTCCATTAACTTTTTCTCTCACTTTCCGGCGCGCAGTGGCGCAAGCGTATATGGCGCTGGAGTTTATCCGGGCATGCACCGCGCGGCGACGATCGCTCAGCGCGCATGAAGAGTGTGCGACGCGGGTATAAATACAGAAACAGGGAGCTACCTCGACTGTGGAATTGTTCAAGAGGAACGTGGCGGTGGGAGAGGGGGAGAGAGAAGGCGAAAAATATCGCACGATAGCCACGGCGTGTGGCATTGTTTATCGCGTGGGAGTAGCACCGTTCCATTGTAGCACAAACGCGTCTCGTTTCACGGACAATGTCATCATGCGCATGTGCGGAGATAGCGCAAGAGTGTGTTATGCTCTCTTTATCTCTCTCTCGTTCCCCTCTTCCCTTATCCCTTTCTGTGGCATGTTGAGGAAAAAGATCAGCCCCGGGCGAGCTCAACTTTCGTCCACAAATTTTCGTTTATCGCGCGCAGGGACACACCTGTAACGGCAATGAGAGAGAAAGAGAGAGGGGGGAGGGGGAGATAGAGAAAGAGAGTTCCTTCCGCCTTCCTTCCGTTCGTTCTCTGCTAGGAAACGAGGGTGGGTGGATGTATGTGCATATATATCTATATATGTGCGACTGCGTGTTGCGGCCCCCATTTTTTTCCTTTCCGCGCCGCGCGCACACACGCTTTTTTCGCGCTCCCAGTCGTAGTAAACTCATAAATTTTTACGACTATTTAATGGTTTTTCCCTGGCGTTTGCTATGAAAGATTTCCACTTTTTTATATTCTTCGTTTTTATTTGCCCGAGAGCTGAAGGAGGTAGGGAAAGAGGGGAGGGAAAGAGTGCGGGTGGGAAGAGAGTTTTTACTTCCTGCAATATGGACACCAGAGCTCGTGCTCTGAAATCCTACGCGAGAGACGTCTTGCCGACCGTAAGTGAAACACTCGTAAACATTCGTTTCGATTGTTTGTACGATTATGGGATTCTAAATAAAAATATCACATCTTGATATTTTGGTCAGAAATTTTTTGAACCCGTCACTGGCGAGGTGTTTCGATTTTTATAATGTTTTCCCCAATGAATCTTTGATAAGTACTACTCCATATATTTAAGAAGTTATTCAGTCAGCATCATATTGGCTCGGAGCCTTCTAAGACCCTAAGTATTATTCGCAATTATTATTACTCTTTATGTAATTATTACAAATATAAACAAATCCAGACATATGAGATAATTTTTATAAAGTGAATTATGATCTACTAAAGAACACGGTGTCGATGCGCCCCTAGCCTAAAAAATTATCATTTTTCGGTGGCATACATAAAAAACGGCAAATAGGCCTAATTTGAGTATTGCTCTTTTTTTTACTTACATTTTCTTGAACTAATTCACGGGGTGTCTAACAAAATTCAGATTTATTTAAAAAAAAATAAAAAAAGAAAGTGATTGTAAGGCAGTTTTACATGAATTAGCTCACGCTTACTCGTACGTGCATAAGCATACAATCTTAAAAAAACTATGTTTAAAAATGAGGAGCAGATCCTTTTCATTGTTATTTGGGGTACCTAAAACTGAAAAAAAATGAGTTTTGTTAATAAATTCCAGAGAAATACTAACCGTAAAAACCGCTGTAAAATCATTGGTCCTAAGTTTCCTCAAACTTAATTTATCCTTCCATTAAATTCATTATTGCTCTCAAAATGGTTAAGTTTATGCAAAAAGAAACTTAAATTTTTATCTGAAACTTTTGCAGCGGTAAAGTTTTATAAAACTTATGAAATTGTACTGTGTTTTTAGAATTCGATTCATTTTTTTTTTAATAATATAATTTTTGAACATGCTTTATATATCAACTTGTTCATTTAAAAATATTTTCGAAAAAAATGATTTTTTGACACACCGTGCACAA